>WBZZ01003477.1:60000-85000 GCA_019918135.1 Paulinella micropora
CCAACCCTTGATGAAATCAGAAACAAATCTGGAAAGCTTGCAAAACGAAAACGTCGCTCTTGTCAATCGAAACAGTAATGTTCTCATTACCTCTTTTCATATTTCTGAGTGTTGAAAACAATTTCTGCTTGCTTTCTTTGCAGATCGTTTGAGAGAAACAAATGATAAACTGCGAAGTCAAAGCCAGGAGTCGATGCAAGTCAGACATTTGCTCATATTTTGTGGTATTCACTTCGAACGGTGGTAGCCTGAAATCACTGTGGCGTTTTCCGACACTCCGTGTGAGTTTACTGTCGAATCGACAGATGATGGTCCTTCATATTCTTGACATCCATGTATGACTAATTTTTTTTTCAAGGAGAAGACAATACTAGGGGCAATCAGTGGGTAAGTTGCATTCCTGTAGGACAAAGCTTTCCCTTTTTTCTTCATCCTTGCAGCTTGTTTTGCTTTTCTAATTCATTTACCGTGCCCTTCCTTCATTTGAAGGCGCTCAATGGAGAATGTTTCTGCTTTCACACAGTATTTCCTTTGCTTTTTGATACTTGTGTAGTGGAGAAAGATAGCAGTTGAAACTTACAAAGAGGAGGTTTTTGAAGGATGTAACAGGCGCCAACGGCTAAGCAACGCCTTTAGCCCTTCAACAAGGAGAAAGCTCAATCCGGTTGCAGAATGATTTCCTCTTCGCTATGCTCGCGATTTCAGAATCGGAATCCGGTTCTAAAAATGTCAAAGAATCAATTTTTTGCTTGGGATATCAAGTTACACTTTGCAGCCGAGTCGCCCTTTCGAGAGTCACGTTTTTGGTGCTCAATACTCAAAACTAACTTACTAGTTCAAGTCAAGCACCTGACCGTCAGTCACTGACATATCCGAGCCATAGCTCACTGTCCGGGCATTATCTGTCAGCATGAACCGGCGTCTTAGAATTCGGCTGTCAACATGGAACTTCAATGTCAACTGTATCTACAGTTCGCAGCGAAGTTTTACTGATATTGATATCCGCCGAGGCGACGCCGGCGGCCTCTCGGCTCTGAGTCGTTTGAAGCCTCAAGGACATGCCGCGCGGCTGGCCTCTGGCCACCCGCTAAGGACGCCTCGGCGTGGCAGCCGGAAATTAGTAAACAGTCACACATGACCACGGACTCAACTTGATCACAGGAGCAAACTTTCGGGGGCAGATTTGCCGGACATTTTCAAGCGGGTGGGCTAAGTTGGTGATAAGCCTTACTATGTGACTGAAGCGGTGCCGCCACAAGTTTTACTCCAAGTAAATCACTCAGCCTGACCCGGTGACTTGAGAAGCCTGAGTCATTATTTATTAAAACTGTGTTTGCGTAAACTTGATTATTATTTATATATCATAGCATACGGGGGCCGAGCCACAGTTCCATTTTGTGACTCTCACTATGATCTTCCTAGCTTCCCACTAATCAAATTCCTACTAGTGGCAAGTATTCACGTTCAGTTTAATTTATTCCCGGTAAACAGTGTTTGCGTTATATATATATATATATATACATATATATATATATATCATCATCATATATATATATCATAGTCACGATATATATATATATATATATATATATATATATATATATATATATATATCATCTATATGTGTGTATATATATATAGCATATATATATAAATATATATATATATTATCAGACTGAGCACTTTAACGACCGGCCAAAACCACTCTAACCGTTGACATTTTACTGTTTTTGACCGGCCCGTTAGATTCCCCTCTGCACGACGTTTCGACTTCACTAACTAGCTTTCGATTTCGTCCAGGAATGACTTCAAACGATTTAATCAAAGGTTTTACAGCAATGCCATTTTCCCCCTCTCGGCTGCCTTTTTCCCATGATATACCGAAAACTGCCAATACGGTGAATTTTGGGGAACACAGTCAAGAGAACATAAAAATGATATTTGCAATGCACTGCGTGCACAGCCATTAGGCTCAGAAGACTTTCCCAAATGAAAGTTCAGGACTTCCACTTGAACACCAATGACTTGAACTTGAAGCCACCTTCAAATACTTTGCACATTTAACTTGAAGTGTCGCTTAACAGCTACTCACAATCTACGTTCAACCAAGATCGTGCTTTGCAAACCAAGTCTGCAAACCAGTAGAAATCAACGTAAATAAACGAAGTGACCTCTCAGCTGTTTACTGGTATTTCACCTACTCTTAGGACTTAGGGCTGTTTGCAGCCATAGAGTCTTTTAATAAGAGTTCGTTGTGCATTTATCCCTTGGGGTTGTATCCAAACTCACAATTCGAATTTTCCTTTCAAGTGGAAACTGCACACACGAGTTTTGTGTGCTCTGTCGACAGATTGATTTGAAAGCACCTCCTACAAGGAAGGTACTACTCAACGAACGTGGAAGATCAGAGGTCATCAAAAACCACATATGTGGGACAGATCGTTCACCTGTCTTTGCATTTTTGTGTCGTATTTCTGTTCTTCCACACTCTATGCAGTCGACCAACACAGTATGTGTTTGGTTTTGTTTGTGTTAGGGTCACCCCCTTATCACCCAGCAAGATCATCCTCTTTGCTGCTCATCGTGCTCTACAAGTGTACCAACGCTGCCTGGCCCGGCTACCCCTGGCGACGTGGAATGTTCGCAACTCACGCCACGACGATCCCCTGTCGCGTATTCGGGAGCACAAGAGGACATGCTTGGACCCTTTTACCATACTGGGTGTCTACCATGGTCTTCGGCCTTCTGAAAAGAAGTTTTTGAAGGAAGTGGAGGAAGGTAAGTCTACTCCTCTCACTACGGACCTCTCGTGGACGCAATCAAGGCAGTTCAAAGAGGATTTATTCACCAACTACTCTGGCGAATACAGGAACGTTCTACTCAAGGCAATCAAGGACAATCAAACAAATTTGCTTCATCTACCATTGGTACCGACACCATCCCTCACGCTGATGTGCAATCTCAACGTGACGGCCCACGACATCTACCAGGAATATTTGGGACCTACAGGCTCTGCAGCTCAACAAGAGGCCCTCTGGAGCCAATTGGGTACTCTCATCCCTCTCGAGGTATATGTTAATCATCTACCTATTTCGACTTCGATGCCTGGAGCACCTGGATCACTTCATGGATTGGTACTTCCAGCCCCTACAAGCACTCCAGTTATCGTGCCTCCATCGACCCTGATTGGTTCGACGCCAGCAATAGCCCTGGGAAGTATTCCTCCGGGACTTGCACCGCTGACTCACCCATCAACGAGCCCCATTGCGCCTACTGCACCATCAACGGCTGCAACATCGCCCCCCGTGGCTACCCCATCGATGGCCTTTACTCCAGTTACGATGCCCGCAGGTGCAACAGCAATAGCCCCCATTGGTAGGGTGCTTCCTATCACCCCTGCCGGTCTGTTTGCCCACCCTGGAAGTCTAGCAAGTGGAGCGACACCCCTACCACAACGTGTACCGCATCCATCGCTGGCATCCATCGTGGCATCTCGCCCACCCGCCCCATTGGTCAATCGAGCACTGTCCATGACTGACTCAGCTCTCACGTCACCATTTCGACCGATAATTGGCTCTTTTGGACCCAGACCGACTTTGGCTCCATTGACAGCAACTCCGACTGATTCATCAGGTTCAACCCTCGCTACATTGACGCCGGCACGCCCAATGCCTCGCATAACGCTGGGTACATCAATGCAAGGTAGTAGAATTACACTAAGCCCTCTCGTCTCCATTGCGGAAGAAGCTTACCCGACCCTACTCGCTGGCGGTACGAACCCTCCCGTGGAGAACCAAGGTGGAGCCCCTGTGACTGCAACAACCGGTAATGCAACAGTGGCCACTCCGGCTCCCGCGAGCTCGTCATCAAGCTCATTCTCAAGCCCAGCATCGAGCTCAACATCGAGCTCGCCTGCAGGTTCGTCACCTGATCCATCGTCCGGTACGACGATTGCGACACAGCCACCGGCCCCTTCGACGGAGAATGACCCTCCGGGGACGGCTACACCATCCACGCCATCTTCCGGCAATGAATTCTCGTCAGCATCGGCGACAACAAGAGTCCTGCGATCGTCCACCTTTGCAGGTATTCCACCCCGCACACTGCACATGATGGCCCGGGTCCGATCTCTCTTCGTGATGACTCGCCCGCCCACCGCGCCGGGACATGACGTTGCTACTCAAGCCCGCGAACTTGTATTCAACCTACAGCTGAACATCTTGTCAATGCTGTTGGCGTGCAACCGCATCATCGATACGGTGAACAAGTGGGGAGGCAAGACTGCAATAGCCCTCATGGACGCATACTGGACTCGGTACATTCGTGTCACTGACGAACGCACCCGCGTCTGGAGCATCATTCCGTACATGCTCGTGGAATATTTCATGGAGCTGTTCAAGGGACGACTGGACAAGGGAGACACGAAGCGACCAGCTCTGCAAGCCCTTAAACTTCGACGCTTCAAGAAGGAAAGCCTCGCAGGATATGTAAATCGTTGCATCACAAGCTACGAGACGGCCCATGCAGCTGGCTACCAGACAGCCGACTTCAATCAAGTCCGCGATGTGTCTCGGATGCTTACGCCCATGGAAAGAGAGCGATGGACCCTATACGCCACCGAGATATTTAACGCAATCGGTGTCGCATGGCCCCGCGATCTCACTGACCTTCTGCCCTGGACCAACTCCCTTGATCTCCATTGCATGGAAGAATATTGGCCCTGGATGAAAAGTACTACGAAGCCCTCGTCGGCCGCCACATACAAGCGACTACGGGAGCGCCCTCCTAGTCCGACGCCTTCCACCTTCTCCCGTGATTCAACCGTCAAGGTCGACACTCGTCAGAGGAAACCGCGTAGGACGCAGCAGGAAAACAAGGAGAACAAACGCCCTCCTCGTCAGAAGCGCAAGGCTGACGCCATGTCGATGGCTCAACCGGCTGCATCACCGGATCGTGAACGCCCCAACAAGCGGACTAAGACGGACAAGCCAGCACCGACTATGAAGAAGACGGCAACACGCCCACCCTTTACCAAGGCGAATGCGATTGCCATCCCTTCGAAGAAATCCTCGATGGTTACTGCCGCCACCAAGTCCGCCCCGACCTCGCCAAAGCGTCCACCCTTCACCGGGATTCCATGCTCCTACTGCAAGGAGCATAACCAGTTCCCCAAGCCGAATCAGACCCCGAAGCACTCGTTGAACAATGCAAGCTGCGACAACAGCGTTGCCAGGATGAAGGCAAGCACTGCAACTGGAAGCCATCCTCGGCCGCCACGCGGAAGCAGCCACGGGCTTTCCACGTGACGACGCGCGCGGCGTCTCAGGAGTCACGACGTCTACTCCGCATTTCCACGACCCCGACCGTTGTCTGCGGAAATATATACGTACGCAAATCATTGCGCCCGTCCCCGGAAGAAGACATCATCGGTAAGACTACATGCGTTCTAGACTCGGCCTGCAACTGCAAGGGCGTAGCCCTCCTCGACTGGGTAATACACCAAGGATTGAGATCGTGTCGCTCCCACCCGTCGACGCACGCTCATCTGTGGGTGTTGATGCTACTCTTACTGAAGGCATTGAACTTTTCGTCTCGGCCATGCCGACGTCTCCGCTTCATGCCATCACGATATATATCTCGAGCCACCTTCCCGAAGGTATGAACCTGCTTCTCGCCAACGAGGTCTCGGCCCAGCTCAACCTCTCCATTGACGACGCGCAAGCGATTCGGCCCACGGACTACATGCCCCTGAAGCCGCCTTCCAAGCAGATCGTCTACGAGACGGAGTTCCATCTCTTCGAGACGCCACTTCAAATCGGTGATTTACAAGTTGCTACGGTTAGCTACGACTTTAGCCCTACAACGTTGGCGAAAGAGACGTCCTACCCGATAGTCAAATTCAAAAAAATCATCGACCGCCGTCCCAAACTGCAGCTCCCTTCGGACTCCTACGACCTTCTGTCTACTTCGAACGCCCACCTCTATGGCCGCCAAGTCAACCTGTTCATGTCTTCGCGTAAAAGAAGACCTTGCGACGGCAACGTCGGATGGCCGGTTCGCAATGAAGAAGAGGATGAAGACGAAGACGAAGAGGCAAGCGAAGAGGCCGAGGAGGTCGAGGAGCAAGACGAGGAAGCAGCGGAAGCAGCTGAGGACGACGAAGAAGGCTACGAAGACATAGATTCTATGGAAGAAAGCGAAGAAGAAGTTGAACTAAATGTCGAAGTGGTCGAAAACAAGAGCAAACGGGACAGCGAGAGTCAAGCCAGTCATCCTACGCCCTCGCAAACCCAACACATCACCCATCGCGCCCGAAGCGGAAATTTGGAATCGAAGAGGCCGGGTACTCCTCCTTCCAAACGACAGAAACTGGAAGCATCCTCAACTCCAGAGGAATCTCCATCTTCAGCTGCTGCGACAGCCACGCCTTCCACGAGTGGATCGGCCCAGGGATGGAAAGATACGCCTCCTTCTCAAGTGGGAAATACGCCGAATGCCTCTCAGATCGGAGTTAGCCCTTGGCGTCTATCAGCTTGGAAAAGGGAAGACGCATTGGCACGACAATACCTCGCTCAACTTCGAGGCAAGCCTTCGAATACGAGACGCTCCTTGAGCTATCGGGCATCACCACCATCGTCATCATCATCATCATCGTCATCATCATCGTTAGCGCCGCCGACTTTGACTACGCCATCTACGGCCGACTCTTTGGCGCTCCCTCAAGCTCAGTCTTCGCCATCATCGTCGTCATCAGCACTACGAGTGCGCCTGCGACTGCAGATTGTATGCCGGCAAGGCCAATAAGCGATGGCCTTGCTCGTGACCTCAAACAGGGTCAGGAATCACCAGTTCCTCGATTGCCGCTCCAGACCGAAGCACGTGCTCCGGCCCCGGACCCCGAACCCGAGGCAGCCGAGGCAGCCGAACCATCCCCCATAGGAAATGTTCGGCCCATTGGCATAAGAGTCCGACTACGGAGTGTCACTACCGGTGGTAGGCCGTCCCGGCTTGCAAATGTGTCCCCCAATGTCGGACTCGGCCCCTTACACGAATACCCAAGCCGCAGACTCGCGGGATTCGAAGCACCACCAACGACACCAAACGCCCGTCGTGCAATCGGAGATCCCTTTCAACTTCGACGAACTGAAGTCCTGACTCCAGTCCCCACTTTACGCGCGGGTCAGAACCCACAACAGACGTATAAGGAGGTCCGACCGGTACCAAACGTATGGATACCTCCAAGCTTTATCCCCGAACGTAAAGAACAAGAAAAGGCCTCTGCTTCGGACGAGGACTTGTGGATCGTCAAAGAAGTATACGCGAACTACTTCCCGACCATGGGATCCGTTTGTTTCGTGGGTACATACCCCAGGTGTCCAAACCTCGGTTATTGGATCCCGGAACAAATGATCACTAGCCAAGGACTATGGCCCGACAACATCATTCCAGAAAGACGCGACGGTTGGGACTACCCTCGAGTAGAACGATCGTTGCTGCGCACTGCAGAAAACGCCCGTGGGACCTACCAAATCCCACCACCAGAAAATGACATCCACTGGAGATGTGCGGAACAGATGGTCTACCCGTACACGGACCACTACAACTTTATCGCACACCCGCTCCTGGCGCGAACTTTCCTCCCATGGACTGCTGCACCGAACCCGGCTTCGAGTTCATCCTCGAGTTCGTCTATGAGCGCATCGTCAAGCTCATCAGCAAGCACAATGTCGAGCACAACTTCGAGCACAACTTCAAGTTCGTCCTCGAGCTGAGTCGACATCGAGGTCGTCGTCCACTACTGCGCCTCCACGCACCCGGGAGAGTCAGATCTACTTACGTACGGACCCTCGCCGGATGTATGGGAACACCCCTTGGGGTGGCTCTGATATCGAATTTGGTGATGCCACGTACGGCCTCAGTCGTGACAAACCTACGCTTCTCATGCAACGCTACTGGCCTCCTCGCAACATACCTCATGAGATGGACCATTCGACATTCCCCGACTTCACGTTGGGAATCGGTCTTATCGACGACGGCAAGACTGCAAGACACGGTGTCGTCAACACGGAAGCCCTCTGCCTAGTCAGAGTTAAACGCCTACGCCAACGCCTCCTTCAGGAAGAAACAGTGGTCCAGGATCTACTCACAAAGGAGGACGTGGAAAAGATCCTCAATCATCCGAAAGGCGCAAGCACGATGCATGGATTTTTGAAATCCCCTTTGAAGGCCACCATCTTCCACTTTGGCCCGGCACATGGACGAAGTACTGCGCAACTCCTGTGTACAGCCCTCGTTGGCCGCCAAGTGGAGCCTACCGGAAACGTGGACTATTTCCACACCGGTATGGTGTATCATCCGGAGCGACCTTGGGGAAACAAAGCGTCATCGTACTTAGGACTCATTGTCGGTAACACCCCGAGAACAGCACCCCGAAACACCATTATGGACAAGCTTTCTGAAGGTGAGTTGCTTTTCCCGCGGAGTTGCATGGAAACCCCGTCTACAGGCCAATACACTATGGCTCCGAGATTCGGCACCGCGTTATACCAACGCTACTCGTTCAAGTTACCAACACGAGAACGCTGTTTCGCACTTCAGCACTACTTCCACCGACTCCCTTGCATTGATCCCATATGGCTGAAGATCACTGCGACGGACTCTTACTACGACATCCAAAATGTATTAGTGCGCGAACGCAGCTACCTCTGCACGGTCGACCTCCCGCGGAACTATTTCAACCATAGTTCCCTGTCCATCTACTACATGAATAAGCGTGACGAAGAATTCTTCGACAATATCCTCCAACACAATTGGCATGGATTAACGCGAGGAATAACAGTCAAGGAAGGTACATGGTCACTAGAAGGCCTAAACAGCACAAACTTACCAACTACCTTCAACAGTGCCCAAACTGGATCGATCCACAGAATCCAGACGCCTCCCACTTAAAATGGCCCACTACATTTTACTGGAGGCGATACGACAACGTGGAGTGGATTATAGCTCAAATCGCTACTTATCTTATCGCCGGCCAGACAGGCAAGCGCTTCAGCCGCGAAATCCACGTAGTCCACCATCCTTCGGGCACCTCCCCCTGCGACTATGACATGGTCAACCCGTACACGCGAGAAAAACGTTTGAAAGGTTATCCTTCTGGCGTTCCATGCCTTCGCAGACGGATGAACTACCACCCTACTCCCCACATCCGGAGATGGGCGCCGGGGAACGCAGAATCGGCACTACCGGTGGATCAACATACAAACACGGGCCGCTGAATCAATCTGAAGGCAGCCGAAACTACAGAACGCCTCCGCAAGTTCTATTGCGAAATGAAGATGTCTCAGTCGGATCTTCAAGCTGAGGCACTTCTGAACCTGCCCCTCTCGATCCACACGCTGAGTCCACTGGAAACACGCGGACACTACCGCATTGGCTTCCCCCAGTGGATGCTCATCGACCCGGGATTCGACGTGTGCATGATCCCGGATGGACAGACCGGACTACCAGGATCCAGCGACTTCCCGATCGACGTCGCAATGCTTGACGTCGCGGTATTCGCCCCAACTTTCGGCGCCAGCTCTAGTAGTTCGAGCTCTAGCAGTTCGAGCTCTAGTAGTTCGAGCTCTAGTTCGGGCCCCACGCCTACCAACACTTCGGGATCAGTCCCCGCTCCGACACCCGCTACACGGAGTACTGCAAGCACGCAGCCTGCACCTACTCCACCTAAAGTCTCAAAGACAGCCTGTAACACCAGACCGCCGACTCCGTACCGGAGAAAAGACGATGACGACGACGAGTCAAAACCGGACTCGCCCAACCCGGCAAGTAGCCAACCACCTGCGGCCACATCTTCATCGTCATCGTCTTCTTCGACTGCGGCGACATCACCGTCATCCCACGCCATGCACCTACGTTCCCGGCCAAGACAACAAGCGGAATGGCTCGAAACGAAGTACGCCCCTCTCGAACCAGCCCCTCAGCCTATCTACCCAGGTATGTTCCGTCTTGCGGCCATCAACCCCGATCTACGAACAGACATGCGCCTTAAGATTTTGAAGCAGCTCAACTTTTACGCGCACATGGACTGGATTTGTTGCGTCTCCTCTGGCGGACTCAACGCGGCTACAGCCTACCTCACAGACAAGCTAGACCCGGATCAGCAACGCTACCTCTGGTACAACTTGGCCCATTGGATCGATGTCTGACAACGATCGGGTAAGCCTTTTCTCCAACGTGAGCCAGACTTCGACGCCGGTACCCGACAAGATCTTCCCGATGGCCTTTGCCTTCCGCGCGTCACGTAAAGCATGCCTTACGCCCCATTTACCATGGTGTATTTGCACAGCTAAACACTGCGCAGGTAGTAAGCAATCCGATCTACCTACGCAGCCATCATTTTGGCTTTCCGCTATCAACCCCAGCCTACACATCTACTTACGACGGGAGATCCTTTCGGAACTCAACTACTTCAGCAACTGCGGCCTCATCATCCCGTACTCTTTGGATCGCGCTTTCTTCAACGCATCAGGAGCCATCAACGGTGTGGCAAGCGTCAAAGACAAAGAGCGCGTTTGGCGGAGACTCGCTGAACTCGTCGTAAAGGGGAAAAATAGTGTGGACCCTATTTGGTGTTCAATAGATACCGTACCATCACTCAACAGTAACTAGTTCGCTTATAATGTCCCACGGCATTTTCGCATGGCAAGCGCTTCACCCTAACAAGACACATCAAGTGTGGTGTAAGTGTGGCTTGGGGGATTGCCTTCACATCGACACTGCTGGCGCTACTGGGACACGCAAGCCTAAACCGAAACCAGCTCGACCAGCTTTCAACAGTAGTCTTGGTGGCAACCCCCGCTACAAGAAGAACCGCAAACACGTGCAACGCGCTAAGCGGACCCGATATCCACCGGCTGGCGATGGCAAGTATCAACCCGACCGGGTATATCGGACCAGCCAGCAGGCCCGCACTGCCCATTATGGTCAGACAGCCCCTCGGCCCGTCCAAAACCCGAATTACAAGCCACCTCCGCGTCCACAGCATCGTTTTGCGGCCCCAACACAGCGCCGCCACTTCTACATGTATGCTCGGTCTGGCACCAACAGCGATTGAATACCAAACAGGGTCGGGCGTGACCACCAAGTCTGGAGCCCTCTCCAGACACCACTCTAGATCTATTCTTACCGCCGGATCCTTCCACCATGGCTCTTCCCCACCAGGAAGTCACAGTCCTCGCTGTAAAAGATCCTCCATACTTCGATCCCGTCATGGCGGAGCTCGCTGCAACATGCCCGGACCCGCGCATGCTTTACTGTACGGCAACTACGGTTAGTGGAACACAGACCACCCCGTGGATTCTCATTTCTGAGAGACTTTGCCGCGACTTTCTAGACAAACAGGCCGCCAAACTTACTGCGCCGCCTGCGCCCAAATACGCACCTGAAGTCGTCAACTCCGGCCTCACTGCAGAACAACAACGACTTCTATGGGCCCTCCTCGGAGAATTCGACGATGTCTTCCAAGATAAAGCAGGTGTTTCAATCACACTGTCGTGTCGCTCATCCTCAAACCGGGAGCTAAACCAATTGCGGTGCAATGCCCAAATTGGACTCCAGCGGTATACCAATACCTCAAAGGTTGGGCGACGGACGTTCTTACAGCCGGCCTCTGGTCCATGGCCTCCGCAAATTGTGCCTGGGCTAGTCGAACCTGCCCCGTAGAAAAGTTTGAAGACTTAGCAAAGGAGGTCATCCGCGACATATGCAACGTCTACGACTACCGCGGTGCCAACGACAACCTCCACCTGCCTGTGCCAGGTTTACCCAACCCGGATCAATACCGCGAACGCTTCGCGGGATGGCACTATCTCAGTTCTATCGACATGGTCGACGGCTTCACGCATCTGAGACTCAATCCAGATGACGGTAGCCGCGATATTCTCGCTGTTTGGACACCCTTAGGACTCCTAGTTCCTAATTTTATGCCTCAAGGTGTTCACCGCGCCCCGGGAGACTTTCCACGCGCTATGGATAAGTCCTTCAACCATCTGGCTTTTGGAATAAATCCGCTTCTGCCTACCTCGACGACGTCACAGACGGCTCCAACGACTTCGATACCCATCTTCCGAGCTCCGATACATCTTTCAAGCCATGCGAGACTCCGGCCTCCACGGCTCAGCTCGGAAACTACGCTTAGGCTATCGCGAACTCAACATTCTGGGCAAACGCTGCAGCAAGAAAGGTATCGCAGCAGATTCTTCCAAGGTCGACGCTATTCTCAAGCTGGCCGACCCATCCAACGTTTCTGAAGTCCGATCAGTCTTAGGTATGACCAACTTCATCCAAGCCCATATCCCTGACTATTCCCGATTAGTGGCACCTCTGACCAATCTTCTCAAATCCACTCACGCTCGGCCCTCCGGTGCCCCTTACCTGACACGCGGAGCTGATGTCATGCGGAAATGCATGAAGAAGCTCCGCCGTGTCCTCACTACGCTCCCCATTCTGATAAAGTATGAGCCGTCGCAACGACTCTACCTCCGGACGGACGCAAGCCAGATCGGCATTGGCGGCGCACTTCATAATGGCCCAGAGCGCAACGCTCATGTCATCCAGTACTTCTCCCAGAAGCAAACACGATGGGCGACCTACGTTCGTGAAGCCTACGGCATCATCTACGGTATTCAACAGTGCCACTACTACATCGATGCCAGCGATCACGAACTCACCATCGTCACAGATCACCGTCCCCTTTTGTGGCTATGGCACGCTCGCAGCCCCATGGTCGTCAACTGGGTTTTGGAGCACCTTCAGACGATTCGATTCAAAGTCGAATACCTACCAGGTAAACAAAACCAACTGCCCGACGGTCTCTCACGTGTCCCTTGCATCGCCCCCGGCCAGCCCACCTTGATTGGCGAAGCCGAGGCGACTCTCCAGCTCTTATCCACCATTCCGGCACCCCGAGCAGGCTCTACCCTTTGGTTAGCAGTTGAAGGCACGCACGCGGCCCTGGATACCCGTCTCAAGTCCCTATCTTGCCGGATCCTCCGCGGCGGCCCCACTCTACGTAGCATTCAAGCCCCATGGGACTTGGCCATTGTCATTCCCTCTGCTGAACGCTCCCCGATGGTTGCCCGCGATATGTTTGCTCTCCGCAAGCCCTTCGCACTGCTCATGCCTCAAGACTTGGTTCATTGCGTCCCGATGAAACTCTTCCACAGACGATCGTCGAGCAATGCCGCAAGATCCTATTCCTTGACGACAACCTCGTCTGGCTCGTACATGAACTTGGAATGGAGCAACACTATATCTATCCTCTCGTTGCTACATCGCATGCACAGCGCGTTACACGCCAGCAGATCATCAACGCACAACGACAGGACAGCTTCACGGCCCCTCTCTGGACCGAAGACGTCATCTCTGTCTCCGCCGGCTCAGCCGAACTGATCCTCCGACAAGGTATCGCAGTCACCGTTGACCCCGATCAATCTTCAGTCAAGGTTTATGTCCCAGAAGAGTTACGCCGTCCCCTCATCAATTATGCCCACCTCATGCAGAACCACGCCAAAGCGCCGACACTCGTCCCCTTTATCAAGGAGCGCTACATTTGGTTCCGCACAGACGGTACGGATATCATGCATCATGACGTCCTCGCCGCCCTCCGTGACTGCCACTTTTGCCAACTAGTCCACGCCCGCCTGACCCTTAACCACGGCCGATATTCATCGCTCACATGGACGCATCAAGGACAGGGCATCGGCCTCGACCACGTTCACATCGGCATCCCCGGCGTCACCTTTCAGTACATACTGACCATCGTCGATCTTTTCTCGGGATTTCTCCAATTTATCCCATGACGTCTCCACATCCGCGGAAGAAACAGTGGAACTCATCCTCAATCGATGGGCCTACATCTTTGGTTTTCCGGAGTCCATCTTCTCCGATTATCATAGTTCTTTCGTTGGCACGTTGGCCAAACGATTTTGCAGCGTAGCCGGCCTCGAATGGCTCACCACCGCGCCCTACTCGCATCATCAACTCGGCTACGTTGAATGTCGCCACAAAGCAATCCGCACGGCTATCCAGTCTCTCCCTAAGGCAGAAAAGACCAACTGGCCCAGCATCATCCCTTCTCTCTCCTTCGCTCAGAACACATACGTATCTACAGCAACCGGCACTACTGCCTTTGAAGGAATGCTCGCCCGCAAGCCCCGCTGCACGTTGGACTTCTTCGACTCGCCGGAGATTGTTAATGCCCGCGCTACCGCTTCCAGCGCCGCCCTCGACGCATCACCGACACTGTCAATACAGTCGGCCGAACAGATCGCACTGTTGAACAGCGCCCGCACCGCTGTCACAACTTATGTCAGCGCGTACACCACCGTTACCCGCGCCCGGTCCGTCGCTCAAAAGAACAAAGGCCGCCGCAAGGCTGTCAAGGAATGGAAAGTAAACGACACAGTCTCCGTCTACCGCCCCAAGCCTTCCAAGCAAGGATTCCAGCCTCCTCCGTTTTTCAGTTCGACGGCCCCTACACCATCGTTGAGCAGGTCAGCTCCAACTGCTTCAAGCTGCGTCATCTCAAGACCAACAAGGTATTGAAACGCATCGACCGCTCACACCTCGCTCCGTATACTGCACCCACTGACGGCCTCGCCCCGCTCAACACGGTCGCAGTAGACGATCACGACGACGACCCAGTCAACTACACCATCGGCGAAGTCGTAGCATTCATCGACCGCGATCAGGTTAAACTTGGCATCGTTTTAGACGAGGACCCAGAGAACGAGGAAAACGACCTCGTAGTTCACCAGCTCGGTACGACCTCAGACAAGAACCCTCTCTTCCGTCCCATCTACGAAGACACAAAGGACCAAACAACTATCCAACGCTGGGGTAATCCCTTGGCCCACTGGAAGCCCCTTCTCTTCGACACAACAAACGATCAAGTCGTTCATCGACACATCGAGTGGCGCTCTCACAAGACCAACAAAGACAAAGGCCGACTTCCGCCAGCGTTCTTAAGCGTCTCAAAGGCCCTCTCATCACCGGCGAATCCTTCCCACTTCATATCTTCCAGAAAGGTAAGCAAGCTACATCGAAGGAATAGCCACCTCAACAATCTCAAGTGGGTTTTACCCATCGTACCGGCTTCACCCGCCACAGCCCAGCGCTTTTCCCACTTGGCCCGCCATCGTCCCTAGACAAGCTACGCCACGACCAGAGTATCCCTGTAAGTCCTTGGTCGCCTTTTATGCCTGCAGGTCAACAATCATCCTCATCGAATCTGAACACCTCAGTGATTATATTGGCATGGTATAATTGGTGCATTAAATTTGGTTCAACTTGGCTGTGCGATACATGGCCACCTAGCTTCCTACGGCTCGACGTCAGCTCCCCGATATCAACGCATCGCTACTGCGCCTCAATTGTCTCAGTCCCGCTTCCGCATCCCGATATCCGGCCCCGGCTGATCTCCCGTCTACACTGCGCTACACATCGACGCACTTCTTTTTCATCCTTCTCCTGGGTTTAAAGAGACTCATCTTTCTCTTTTCTCCTTTTTTTTTCTGAGACAAGTCACTGACCAATCGTTAGTCACTCATTCTGTACGCAACTCTACTCAACCGTTAGGTCTGGGGGGGGGGAGCTATCAGACTGAGCACTTTAACGACCGGCCAAAACCACTCTACCGTTGACATTTTACTGTTTTTGACTGATCCGTTAGATTCCCCTCTGCACGACGTTTCGACTTCACTAACTAGCTTTCGATTTCGTCCAGGAATGACTTCAAACGATTTAATCAAAGTTTTTACAGCAAATGCCATTTCCCCCCTCTCGGCTGCCTTTTTCCCATGATATACCGAAAACCGCCAATACGGTGAATTTTGGGGACACAGTCAAGAGAACATAAAAATGATATTTGCCATGCACTGCGTGCACAGCCATTAGGCTCAGAAGACTTTCCCAAATGAAAGTTCAGGACTTCCACTTGAACACCAATGACTTGAACTTGAAGCCACCTTCAAATACTTTGCACATTTAACTTGAAGTGTCGCTTAACAGCTACTCACAATCTACGTTCAACCAAGATCGTGCTTTGCAAACCAAGTCTGCAAACCAGTAGAAATCAACGTAAATAAACGAAGTGACCTCTCAGCTGTTTACTGGTATTTCACCTACTCTTAGGACTTAGGGCTGTTTGCAGCCATAGAGTCTTTTAATAAGAGTTCGTTGTGTATTTATCCCTTGGGGTTGTATTCAAACTCACAATATATATATACATATATATATACTAGTATACATATGATATATATATATACTATACTATGATATATATATTAATAATATTATGTAGTGTATATCATGATATTTATATATATATACACTCTGAGTACTATGATATATATATATATATGATTAGTATATATATATATATATATTAATATATATATTAATATATATATATATATATTAATATCATAGTATATATATATATATTTAATATCATAGTATATATATATATATATATCATGATATATACTACTATTTCAACCGGCTGCTGCCAGGCAGATCATGTGATTATATGTAATCATTACATATGCCACCGCATGACCGTGCCGTTATATACACTCAAGTGCGACCGCCAGCGGGTCTCGTTGATGATAAAGCAAGTAGATAGTCGCCTTGATTTTCGGCCGAGTTCCGAGAGAAGTTACTGTTACGGCAAGTTTTTCCGAGCCTCTACTTAAAGCAAGTCTGGACTTTATTTTTTCCACTCTTCATACCACTCATGAATGTTATCACTTTCAACTTTTCCTACTTTATTGTTTTCATCTAAGTATGCCACGGTATCATCATAAATAACTTAAAGTAACTTTAAAATAGTCGGAGTCGGGGCGGGTAGTAGTGTATTAAGACCGGAGATCTTACCCTTACGAGCTCAATAATAAAAAGGAATTTAATAATAACGTTGCACACAACTGGTTCAGAACTAACCTCCACTTTTAAAGTAGAAAGGGAAGTCAAGTCTGAACCCAAACAACAAGTCAGAGGGAAAACCCGTTAAAAACGGAGTGTCCCTTTGACAAGGTCAACTGACACGTTGCGTTACGTCCGTAACCTGCACAAATGCCAAAACATAACACAAACAACAACCCATAAGTGCAATTTCCCTTATTTAGCCATAAATTCCCAGTCACTGGAAAAAAGGCCAAATTTCACGGAATTTCCGTGACCTTTTTCCTTAACTTCAAACGGTTACTACATGTGTTGTAGAAGGATCGGGTCAACGCTATTAATGTGGGAGGTTATTCGATATGGATGCTACACAATAGTGTAATCTGCATCCTAAAAACCTTCTCCACGCCGGTAAACGGTTATGTGAATTATATAGGTTTTAAGGTCCTATGGGATCCAAGCTTCCTAGCTTTCCTCCCATATTCCTTATCCTAAAACAACATTAAAACCGGATGCATTAATCAGAACCGGAAATGTAATAAGAATTCATCTTAAAATACATTTAATAACAAGGAATTACTTCCACGAGTAAATTCCCGTAAATCCCAATAGCGTAAAAACGATGTAGTATACCGTGGGTGTTACATAGCACCCCTTCCCCCTCCTTTGAGATCGCTCGGATCTCAGCTTCTGGAGTAATAGACTACAACTCGTATAATCTCGTCAGTACCGGCTTTCCGGGGAATCCCAGCCGACTGTCCACCACCCCAAGAGCTCCCCCAGCTCGACCCTTGATCAAATCTTACCAAGAGCCATCCAACGGATTATTCGTTTGTGCTTCATGTGGGCTAAGTACCAAGACTTATTGTTGCCCGAAGATCGTGAATCTGACACTCGACCAGTCCACGTCTTCAACCCTACGCGCGCGATTTTCCCGAAGTCACAGTCCCATAGTCTGGCCGACCACCAACCAGACCCTGTTCAACCCGTCAAATGTGAATGGTGCCTTGGCCCGAAGTCCGAATTGACCGAAGCTCAAAGTCCAAACCTTAAAACGACGATGGCCTTCTCGCCGAGTTCCCTCCGCGTACTGTGTCCGTAAGCTTTAACGTTGAGTAGGACTCTCAGTACTCTATTTCCCACACACTATGGTCAATGTGCGCTCAACATTGCCCCGACCCGAATTCCGTTCCTTCTACCATATCCGTATCCCGGATGATCCTCCTCACTTCAGGCTTGGGTGCTTCTTCCCTCGCACCGTCTCAGTTGCTTGTGCACCCCCGATTAGCCTTAAGTCCACCCCGCTCTGCTTGAGCATGTCCCATACCTTCTGCGGGATGTGCCCGTCGTGTAACTCGAAGGGGCAATCCAACACTCCCCTCGGCCACGCCGATATGGTCCATGCCTCATGATCCTTGTCACCCTTCCGTGTGGCTGGATCTATCTTGGCATACCATACCTCCCTATTCGCAGCATCCCACCATACCGGGACATACTCGCGGTACATCCGGTTCTCAACCGTATCCTTATCCCAAGACCGGTAAAACTGTAGCATAGGCGGAAGGTTCCTAAGCGCACTCTCTGACGATCGAGTCTTCCTCGAGTCCTTAGCCAGTCCCACCACCTTCATCACAAAGAGAACATCCTTGTCCCCCTTTGTAACGAATCTAGATGGGGGCCTGTCCAGATAGAACTGATCCAAAACCCACGTCATCCCCAGTGTCTTATTACCTTCCTTCCACAACTTGTGCTTGACATCCACCTGCGAGGGTTCAACCAGCCCCTCCGGCTCCGCCTGCACGTCCGTCTTCCTACGCTTACCCGGCCTACTCCCCGGTTCCGAGTAGATCAGATCATTTTCCGCCGCCCTCTTCGCCGCCTCCGTGGGTGGCTTGCGACTCGCATCTGATCCCTTTTCCCCGGCTTCGGGCCCTTTGGAGTTTATCCGGCCGACGCCCTCTTCAGGGGCCCGTGCCTTCTTCCCCTCCTGGCCCTTCCGGTCCCCGGGTTTCCCACCATCGGGTTCCTTATCCGTTCCCAATTTAGGAGGGTCCTGAAACTCTCCCTTTTCCCTGACGAGCGCTTCCTGGAGCGTCTCGTTCTCCATTAGGAACGGATCGTACTTGATGAGGCGCCGAACATTAACAATCTTGTTCTTCCCCCTGCCTCTAATCCGATAGTTAAACGGCCCCGTCTGTTGCACCACCTGATAAGGCCCCTTCCAGTGCACACACATCTTAGATGATATGCCTTTCGGAACCTGTGGGTAGTATAACATGACGATGTCCCCTGGTTTATACGTCACCATAGACAACTCCTGTTCTAAGGGTTCTTTGCTCAGCTGGCGGGTCTGTTCCGCCAGCCTCGCTTGCCTTACCGCTTGCATGGCTTCCATGGAGACACGCATACGAACCCCCAGAGCTCATCCTCGTCCATCATAAGCCCAGGTCTATCCTGATACACCAAGTGTTGGGGCATCACCGGCTCCTGCCCGTACACCACCTGATACGGGGACCTACATTCCGCCCCCGCTCCAAGAGCCTTCGACGGCATCGCGTTCATAGCGAAAACAAAGCTCGGGACCACCTCTCTCCACAAGAGCTGAGTCTTCTTGCAGTAGATCCTCAGAGCCGACTTGAGCGGTCTATGCACCCGCTCAATCTTGCCATTAGCCCTCGGATTGTACGGTGTAACGTACTGCCAGTGAACCCCGTAAAATTTTGCGAGCCTTTCCATCAGCTCGTTGTCAACGGGAGGGACGGAGGATGAAATAATGGATTTCGTGGGAAACATGTGGGGTGAAAAACCTCTTTGTCCGCGGAATTCTGGGGAGACGGCGAAGTTGCTCACGAAGTATCTCGAGGTGACAAACCGTTCTCTATTGTCCTACCGTTCCATGACAAGGCACTATGGGCGGATGAGGTTTGGACCGGATGGTGGATCACCCAATCCCAGTGCCGTCTAGGAAGCAGCATTTGGTGCTTGCTTGTAGATTAGGCACTAGGACACAGTGGCTGACATATCGGATCATCAGAACCTTCGTTGTAAGGACGGATCATCAGAACCTTCTATGGTTAATGACGAATGATTGCACGGGCCGGTTGGCCAGATGGCAGGCTTTGCTATCGTGCTATGACTTCACCGTCAAATATCTGCCCGGCAAGAAGAACATTGTCTCGTTGTCTAGGGTCAATTACTCCACGCCATCCGCGTGTCTAGCTGCTATGCAGCAGATGGATGAGTTTGAGGACTTGGCTTTGAGGAAAGACATGAAGGATGTCTTACCGGCGAATATGATCTTCTATGCTAATAAGGCTCACCCGGGGTCTAGCCGGAGGGAGCCTAAGCTGGTGGAAGCTAAGAGGGAGGAATATAGGAGAGTCGTGACGGCTCAGTTGGAACGGGAGGTAGGCCGAGCGGAGTGCTGTGACGAGCACTTTGCGGAGGAGGCCATGCAACGCCTTAAGAGATACGAGGCAGACAAGGCCGCGATGCAGGATGAAGGCGGAGCATGAGTGCTACTGTTGCCAAGCGCACGCGGCACCGGCCGTTCGAACCTACGTGGAAGACCCGGGCGTGGAAGCGGCTCCAGAGCCGGAGGTGACCTCAATAGAGCCGGTGGGGGCTTCGGAGGGGTCGGGGCCGGATTCCAGGCCTCAAGTGGGAATCCAGGTAGAGGACGGTACAGTGCGTATCGCGTCGGTAGAGGCATGGAGACAGTGCCAGAGGGCCGATGAACAGTACAAGGACTTGATCCGGTACTTTTGGCAAAGGACGAGCTGTTGCTGACGGAGAAGATCCGGTCACAGCTCAAGACTCTGGCATGACGGGATGATCTCCTGTGGTATATGGGCAAGACGGCGGAGACGGCCAAGAACCCGGAGAAGTGGGTCTTATGGGTCCCAGCCAAACTGAGACAGATGATCTACGTAGCGTCGCACGTAGTCCCGTTGGTTAATCACCCGGGGGTGCAGAGGACGCAGTGGATTATCAAGAGGAGGTTCTGGTGGGAAGGAATGGATAAGTTCATCAAGGAGAGGGTCAAGGGCTGCGCGACCTGTCAGTTGAACAAAAAACACCCAGTGGAAGGGAGAATCCCGGTGGGGAAATTTACATTGCTGGAAAGGCTCTTTGAGTTCCTGCATGTGGACCACGTGGGGCCGTTGCCGCCGGTGGGGCAGGCGAAGGATAAGTTCTTGATGACGGTCATTGATAGGGCGAGCCTAGGTGCCTGACACAACGGCAGAGACGACGGCCAGGGAGCTGATCGATCGAATCCTATGTGTGGTAGGGGTCCCCAAGACGATCTGCTCAGATAAGGGGCCAGCCTTTGACGTTGGAACCCACACCTATATCAACGGTGCATACAAAGGCCTATTGGCCTGTGATGCATTTGCATGGAAGCAGTATCGGTTCTGAAGGAACACATAAGGCCCCTTCTTCCCATCCCAGAACCTATCCATCCCTGCCTCCATGTCCATGTTATGTTCTTCCAAAGTGTAGGCCATAATCTGGGCACACCCCACCGTTGCCCTTTCCCACTGTCGAACAACCTTTCTAGCCCTCCCCGCCAACCCGCGGTTATCCGGCTCGAAATTCCTATAATAATTGTTCAACGCTGGGTGCTGATATGGCTTCGGTATGATCAACTGCACCCTTGCGCTTCGCGCAATTGCGTGTGAGTCACCGCCCTTGGTCGTGCAGTGTTTAGTGAACGATACCGCGTAAGTATCCGTATGGAAGAGAGGACTCGAACTGCCGTCCGCCCCCTCACCATATTCTCCGCGTCATCATCACTAATTCCATAGTGCACCAATCCCGACCAGCAGTCAATCAACGTACTCATCCTAATGAGCTGTTTGAATCCAAACCGCAAGCATTATCAGGGCAGCCATAGAACTGAATGTCATAGGACTTACTCGAGTAGAGTTCCATGGCTAACACCATGGTCCCCTCCGCTCTCGCCTTCCCAATCATCATTCCCTCTATGTGCTATGCCCCCCCTCATCGGCAACATATTCCGTCCAACCACGCCTTTATTGCCGCCACGAATCTCGCCCCCGCGATATATTAAAATTAGCCAACGTATCGTTAGCCGATTATTGCATACCCACTCAAAGTTCGCAAGGTAAACCTGAGCAACCCATAGGCATCGTGTTGCGGTAGCCTCATCTCCAGGCGCAGAGTCCTTCATCGGCGGATAACACTGAGAACAAAAGTGTAGCATCATACACTCCGCTCGCTCGGTTCGACAGCCCGCTTTTAATGCCTCCCTTAGCGGCTAAAAAGTCCGAGACTTCCAATATGCCATCATGATTGGCATATATGCTCGAAACCGTCGATGTTTTCCGCCTTTATTGTCTTTTCCTTCCCACGGCTCCTTCAGCTATGTCATAGCTGCCCAAGTAACTGAAATCTGACACGCAGCCATAGATGTCCGATTGGTTTTACCGTCATGTCCCTCCATATTTATACAGTGCGTCCCACACCGTATAGACTTCAGTGACAGTCCTTCCAGCCGGCTACCATCCACCCAATTCAGTACTGTAACTTACTTTAAAATCCATAGTGACATCCTGCCACTTCCCTAGTGACTTCCAGTCACTTCCTCCTTCAAAGTTTACAGTCGAATATCAGCCAGCCGGTTGCCGAAAGAAAAGATAAGAATTTTTTAAAATCAAAACTTATGTATTAATAGCCACTCAGTCAGTCTCCTCACTGTGACCAAACCATGTATTAACACATTTCCAATGCAATCCAATGCATATCCAATGCAATCCAATGCAATCCAATGCAATCCAATGCAATCCAATGCATATCCAATGCAATCCAATGCAATCCAATGCATATCCAATTCAATCCAATGCATATCCAATGATATCCAATGCATATCCAATTCAATCCAATGCATATCCAATGATATCCAATGCATATCCAATGCAATCCAATGCAATCCAATTCATGTCCAATGCAATCCAATGCATATCCAATGCAATCCAATGCATATCCAATGCAATCCAATGCATATCCAATGCAATCCAATGCATATCCAATGCAATCCAATGCCTATCCAATGCCTATCCAATGCAATCCAATGCAATCCAATGCATATCCAATGCAATCCAATGCATATCCAATGCATCGTGAGAGATAGAGAAGAAAGACATGCCCACTCTCATCCCAGATTAAAAAAATAAAAATAAAAGAGCCATGCTTTCCCTTCCACTCACAACAGGAGAAAAAAGAGAGACAACACGCAAGCTCACATCCTCCCACAGAGAGACACAATGCATGCTTCCTTCCCATATAGAGACACCACGTATGCTTTCTTCCCCCATGGCCGCACCACAACAGAAAAGGAAACCGAGACGAAGGCATTAATGCTCACCCCACCCCCCCCCCCCCCCCACCGAGAGAGAAAGAGAGAGAGAGAGAAAAAGAGCCATCCTTCCTCCCCTAACGCCTATGATTGCTGGTCGCCTCCTGTCTGTCAGCCTACGTGCCCACTGGGTCATTCCCTGCACCACTGACACAGGCCCCCTCCCCAGCAGACCAGTTCAACCACCTGTGCATCTCACTCATCCAACCATGAGAGACAGGCAAAAGAAACAAATATACCATGGCTCAAAGTCAGCACCAAACCCAGTAACGCTGACATATTGAGCTCCTAGGTGCTAAGGTCCAAGTTTCGAGATCAGGGTCCTACCCTGTTGATCTTCAAAACCCCCCTTAACACCTGTAGTTTCCTTTTCCTGAAACGACTGAAAGCACTATCTCACACGACCAGTACTGAGTACTGATTGTCGAGAAGCTACTTAACACTCTCCCCAAGACACAGTCAACAACAGTGACTGATTGCCCCCAGAGAGTGTGTCGTTCCAAAATCCCAAACTTATGAGTTCGAAAAAGGCATAGTGACTCCAAATGTATTAAAACCGGAGGTCTTACCCTTACGAGCTCAATAATAAAAAGGAATTTAGTAATAACGTTGAACACAACTGGTTCAGAACTAACCTCCACTTCTAAAGTAGAAAGGGAAGTCAGAACCCAACAAGTCAGAGGAAAAAACCGTTAAAAACGGAGTGTCCCTTTCACAGGGTCAACTGACACGTTGCGTTACGTCCGTAACCTGCACAAATGCCAAAACATAACACAAACAACAACTCATAAGTGCAATTTCCTTATAGCCATAAATTCCCATTCACGGGAAAAAAGGCCAAATTTCACGGAATTTCCGTGACTTTTTCCTTAACTTCAAACGGTTACTACATGTGTTGTAGAAGGATCGGGTCAACGCTATTAATGTGGGAGATTATTCAATGTGGATGCTACACAATAGTGTAATCTGCATCCTAAAAAACTTCTCCACGCCGGTAAACGGTTATGTGAATTATATAGGTTTTAAGGTCCTATGGGATCAGTCCAAGCTTCCTAGCTTTCCTCTACAACCGGTAATGATACTAGTAACGGTGCCGGTAAATGGTAAGAGTCAACTGGAAAATTTCGAATAACTATCATTTAGTACTAGTACCGGTAAGTAAGGTGACTGGCAGTCCAGTGGTTTGATTTGAACATTCTGAGAACCATCAATTCTTAATCAGGCGCAGGCACGGCCATCGGCGCTGTTAGTTCACCATAGCAGACCGACCCGAATCCGAATCGACAGAAAATCGACAAGAGAGAGAGAGAGAGAGAGAGGTGCTATATATATATAGAGAGAGAGAGAGAGAAAGAGAGAGAGAGAGAGAGGTGTGTGTGTGTGTGTGAGAGAGAGAGAGAGAGAGAGAGGAGAGAAATACACACACACACACACACACAGACACAAACTTGAACTCGGGGGTGGAAACCAACGTGTGCCCGCACGACAATCTCACTCAACTCCCGAGAGAGGATACAAGGGCAGTAGACTCGATTGAATGCGCCAAGGCGAGAATTAAGGCTTCAAGTTCAAATGACTCTACTACGAGGCAGTGTCACACGCGGCGATCATGAGAACACGACATGATCGTGTGCACACGCAAAGCGTAAGTCACCGCAC
>WBZZ01003477.1:117500-150000 GCA_019918135.1 Paulinella micropora
TGTGTGTGTGTCTGTGTCTTTGTGTGTGTGTGTGTGTGTGTGTGTGTGTGTGAGGATCATGTGTGCAGGCGCACATGACTCCTCCACCGCCTTCCGGGAGGTCTCTACCCCCCCCCCCCCCCCCTCTCCCCGAGAGAGAGAGAGAGAGAGAGAGAGAGAGAGAGGCAGAAGGAATGGCTGGGAGGAAGAGTGAAGGGATGGAGAAGGGACGAGAAGGGAGAGGAAGGCAGGTGGTGGGGGAAAAGGGGAAGAAAAGCGGGGCAAAATGAAGCAATTGAGAAGGGAAAGAGGGAGGAAGGTGAAGAGAGAGAGAGAGAGAGAGAGAGAGAGATCTCGTGCTGCTGGCGCTATTTGCTGCGCAGGGGCGCGATCGTCGTCGGCTCAAGCGGCACGTCTGGGCCGCGTTCCCTGCTACCTTGCCCCTGCCCGCGTCCCCCACCCCACCCGCTCGTCCGCTCTCCTGCGCCGCGCCTGCACTCCCCTCCCAGCTCCCCTCCCGTCCTCCTCACGCCGCCTCTTTTTCTTTCTCGGCAGCTTCCTTTCCCGCGTCTTGCTTTCCTCTACCTGGCCCGGACGTGCCGGTGGGGCGCGTGGCCCGGCCGTTTCAGCCTGTTGGCCTGGCCGGCCCCGCCCCCGACCGGCCCGACGGGGCCTGCCTGTCGAGGCCAGATGGGAGCGCCGGCCAGGTTGCGTTGTCCACCGGCCCTGCCGAGCACAGCGGCCGCAGCGCGGGGCTGGCAGATCGGCCTGGGGGCGCATCGGCAGGACACAGCGACCACGTGGGCGAACACAAGCTAGCAAGTGGCTGGCTGCCGGGGAGCGAGTTCGGGGAGGCCTCCGTGAACAGGGCCAGGGGAGAAGACGGCGGGGCAGAGATCGAGCTGTACCGCGCCATGCGAGCTGCAGGCGTGTGGATCAGCGAAGAGGCGCCCACGCTGACGGATTCTAACTGGGACAGCAGCAAGGAATGGACGGAGAAGGTGACGGGGCAAGCAAGCGCGACTGCAGAGCAAGGCGACAAGCACGGCGGCGCCAGCCCCGCGCCAGCAGCGATCAACAAGGTACCGCATCCAGCTACCACTGCTTTCATGCGCGTGTCTCTCCACTTCCGTCCTACTGATCGTGTGTCTGGACTGCGGTTCTTAGGGAGGTGAAGTAGCATGGGTTCGGAAAGTGTCGTTTGGCGGTGTGATCGGCACGCGCAACGGAGCGGCTGGCGAGGCCAAGGAGTTCACCTCGGACTCAGAACCGTCGTCGGACAACGAAGAGGAAACACAGCCCGTCGCCGCGTCAACTGTACCATTATTATTATTATTATTATTATTATTATTATTATTATTATTATTATTATTATTATTATTATTATTATTATTATTATTATCATCATTCAGCCCAATGGCATCAAGCTCTTAAACTGTGACGCCAACTCATAACCCTTTGGTGGTAGATGCTGGGGAGGAGGGTCGTTGCGCGCGTAAAAGATCTTAAACTCCGCATATGCTGGTTGATAGCCCAGGACCCAGCAGACACCAGATTGTTATGGGTGGGGTTTCGAGGCAGCTCTAGCAACCGCGCTTGGTGTATGCACTTGCACATTCGGTGACGTCTTGCAAGAGGTTGCTGGGACTGCGGAATAACCTCGGCTTAGTGCAGTCTTGCCCTCAGGAGCTCCATCGGTGGCCCCGATCATCAGGCGAGAGACTGACACGGGGGGGTGGAGGACCTCGAACAAGGGTATTGGAGGCTTATGTCCGTTGAGGATATGCCATTAGCTGCATCAGTACGCCTCAGATATAGTAGTATTATTATCATTATTATTATTATTATATCATCATCATCATCATCATCATCATCATTATTATTATTATTATTATTCAGCCCAATGGCCTCAAGGCGTTAAACTGTGACGCCAACTCATAACCCTTTGGTGGTAGATGCTGGGGAGGAGGGTCGTTGCGCGCGTAAAAGATCTTAAACTCCGCATATGCTGGTTGATAGCCCAGGACCCAGCAGACACCAGATTGTTATGGGTGGGGTTTCGAGGCAGCTCTAGCAACCGCGCTTGGTGTATGCACTTGCACATTCGGTGACGTCTTGCAAGAGGTTGCTGGGACTGCGGAATAACCTCGGCTTAGTGCAGTCTTGCCCTCAGGAGCTCCATCGGTGGCCCCGATCATCAGGCGAGAGACTGACACGGGGGGGTGGAGGACCTCGAACAAGGGTATTGGAGGCTTATGTCCGTTGAGGATATGCCATTAGCTGCATCAGTACGCCTCAGATATAGTATTATTATTATTATTATTATTATTATTATGGACACCGTGATAGCCCAGTGGTCAAGTTCTACCATCTGGGCCCTGTCGCCAGTTCGATTCCCGTCGGTGCCACCAGTATTTTCATTGAACATACCGGTCTATTTCTGGACCAGTATTTTCATTGAACATACCGGCCCGTCTGGAAGTGTTGGAACTGCCCTTGCGGGAGTGTCATTAGAGCTTATCGTCAATTCTTCGTACTCCCCTCACGGGTGAGACGATGGAGGCGCATGTGCAGAAATGCATCAGCCATTGACAGAGAAGCACTATTATTATTATTATTATTATTATTATTATTAGGGAGTACATAGGCCATCGCTCCCTTTCCATGGGCTGATTGGTATAAAGCTCCTAGAGTAATGTTCTATGCCGTCACTTCCTTTATTCCACCGATTGGTGTGGAGACTTCCTTATGGAATGGAGGACTGGATGCACATGGCCTTTTGGCTCAGCAATTGGCAGACGATACATATTATTATTATTATTATTATTATTATTATTATTATTATTATTATTATTATTATTATTATCATTATTATTATCATTATTATTATTATTATTATTATTATTATTATTATATCATCATCATCATCATCACCATCATATATCATCATCATCATCATCATCACCACCATCATTATCATTATCATTGTTATTATTATTATTATTATTATTATTATTATTATTATTATTATTATTATTATTATTATTATTATTACTATTAGTGGCACCGCGATAGCCCAGTGGTTAAGGTCTACCATCTGGGACCTGTCGCCAGTTCGATTCCCGTCGGGGCCAGTATTTTCAAAGGATATTTTCTTTGAAAATAATGGTCTGTCTGGAAGGCTTGTAGCTGCCTTGCGGGGGTGTCAGTAGAGCCTATCGTCAAATCTTCGTACTCCCCTCGCGGGTGAGACGATGGAGGCACATGTGCAGAAATGCATTCGCCATTGACTGAGAAGCACTATTATTATTATTATTATTATTATTATTATTATTATTATTATTATTATTATTATTATTATTATTGTTGTTATTATTATGGACACCGTGATAGCTCAGTGGTCAAGTTCTACCATCTGGGCCCTGTCGCCAGTTCGATTCCCGTCGGTGCCACCAGTATTTTCATTGAACATACCGGTCCGTCTGGAAGTGTTGGAACTGCCCTTGCGGGGGTGTCATTAGAGCCTATCGTCAATTCTTCGTACTCCCCTCACGGGTGAGACGATGGAGGCGCATGTGCAGATTTGCATCAGCCATTGACAGAGAAGCACTATCATTATTATTATTATTATTATTTGGACACCGTGATAGCCCAGTGGTCAAGTTCTACCATCTGGGCCCTGTCGCCAGTTCGATTCCCGTCGGTGCCACCAGTATTTTCATTGAACATACCGGTCCGTCTGGAAGTGTTGGAACTGCCCGTGCGGGGGTGTCATTAGAGCCTATCGTCAATTCTTCGTACTCCCCTCACGGGTGAGACGATGGAGGCGCATGTGCAGAAATGCATCAGCCATTGACGGAGAAGCACTATTATTATTATTATTATTATTATTATTATTATTGACTGACACGGGGGGGTGGAGGACCTCGAACAAGGGTATTGGAGGCTTATGTCCGTTGAGGATATGCCATTAGCTGCATCAGTACGCCTCAGATATAGTATTATTATTATTATTATTATTATTATTATTATTATTATTATTATCCCTGAAAGGTGTTGGGAGTAGGGGGTGGGGGGTTTGGGGGGAGGGGGAAAATGGAAATTGTGTACCCCCCCCCCCCCACACACACACACACACACCCACCCCCCACCATGTCCGCACCCCTGTCCCTATAATTCATGGTTTGTGGGAACCAGGATTTGGGAGCTCATATTTGCAGGGTGTGGCTAGCCCCAGACTCGATCTTGATGATTATGTACTTTTTTGGAATTTACGCAAATATTTGCGTTAGGGGAGTGTCCTGAATGCCAAACTTCCTTTGCTTTTTGCCTTTTTTTGCACACCCTGTCCCTATAAATCATGGTTTATGGGAACCAGGAGTTGGGAACTCATATTTGCAGGGCGGCTAGCCCCAGACTCGATGTTGATGCTGATATAATTTTTTTGGAATTCACGCAAATATGTGCGTTAGGTGAGTGTCCTGAATGCCAAAATTCTATTTTTTTTTTTGCGAGAACTTGCCGTTACCTTCGGCAATTGAATGTACCCTGTCGACGGGGAAGGGGGGGTTCGGGGGGCCCTCCCCCCGGGAACCCCAAAGCCCTGCAATTGTACGTACTTCCGTTTGGTCGCGGGTGGCACCCACACCAGAAAATTGAGGTCTTTGTACCAACAGGCGCCGTTTGCGCACACCAGAGGGATTTAGCGGCTGATCTTTGGTGTATCTGACACTTGTTGATGAGCTCTCTTCGAAAATATAAAAATTGTGGTGCCGGGTGGCGTAAAAACCAGAAAGTTCAGGTTTTTGCGCCACCAGGCGCCGTTCGCGCGCACCAGAGGGAGTTTGAGGCTGATGTTTGGTACCCGACACCTCTCGGTGAGCTCTCTTCGAAGATCCAAAAAATTTGGTGCCGGTGGCACAAAAACAGAGATTTTAGGTTTTGTGCCACCAGAGCTTACACTTGTGTTCTGCTGGTACCTCCGGCAATTGAATGTACCCTATAGACGGGGAAGGGGGGGTACGGGGGGCCCTCCTCCCGGGAACCCCAGCCCGGCAGTTGTACGTACCCCATGCGAATTAGCCGGCACCAAAATGAATGGCTGAGAATGCTCCAAGTCTCTAAGAGTTGTGCCGGAAGGGTTTATGTCGGTTATCTCCGGCAATTTGAACGTAGCCTGTCGACTGTGGAAAGGGGGGGTCCGGGGGGCCCTACCCCGGGAACCCCAGCCCCGCAATTGTACGTACCCGAATCGAATTTGCCGGCACCAAAATGAATGGCTGAGATTACTCCAAGGCTGTAAAAGTTGTGCATGTGAGAATGAGAGGAAAATATAAAAATTGGGGGGGGGGGGGGGGGGCTGCGCGAAGCGCACCGCAAACCATCCTTTCAGGTGTTTGCGCAGCCCCTAGTTATATTATTATTATTATTATTATTATTATTATTATTGGACACCGTGATAGCCCAGTGGTCAAGTTCTACCATCTGGGCCCTGTCGCCAGTTCGATTCCCGTCGGTGCCACCAGTATTTTCATTGAACATACCGCTCCGTCTGGACCAGTATTTTCATTGAACATACCGGCCCGTCTGGAAGTGTTGGAACTGCCCTTGCGGGGGTGTCATTAGAGCTTATCGTCAATTCTTCGTACTCCCCTCACGGGTGAGACGATGGAGGCGCATGTGCAGAAATGCATCAGCCATTGACAGAGAAGCACTATTATTATTATTATTATTATTATTATTCTGGAGGGGTGCACAAGATGGCACTCCATGGGAAGAGGAGGTGGTTGGGCCTCTCCCCACGAAGGTGACCGCTTGGGGAAGGCGGTCACCGGGATATGCGCAACTCTCAACTGGGCATTTACTCGGTAGGGGTTCGGCCAGGCAGGTTGTGGGGTTGTCTGTTGGATTGTTGGTTGGCTCGTTTTTCTTGGCTGTTGGTTTGGGTCTGGTTTCCTGGTTAGCCCATTTTCGCCGAATTTCCTGCCGAGTAAATGCCTGGGGGCTTCCAGTTCCGGTTTGGTGATCTTGTTGAGGTGAGCATTGGGAGGAAACAGTACCGAGATGGGTTGAAGATAGGATTCACATTGAGCCGAGATGGGGCCGAGTTGACCTGTTCCAACTCGGCTCCAATTTCGGCTTCATGTTAATCCTATCTTCATCCTATCTGGGTTTTGTCTCCTCCCTATCTTCGCTTCTTCGGGGTTGCCTAACTGGAATACATGATGACGCGCACGTTGGAGAGGGGCTTCAGTCGGTCCCAATGCCTTGCCAGTGCCTTGCTGCGTTGCCGTGCCTTGCCCCATGCATTCACAACCTCCACCGTTGCATTTCTAACTGAGCAGTTTCGGCTGGGATTACTATACTTGTCTGTAAGACCCTATAGGTACCGCTAGGTTCGCGCCTTCTATACCCACGTGGGGGAAGGAGTTTCAGCGGCACGCCGTCCGATCTGGCTCCACTCGGGAACACCCGTACCTCATGATGTGTATTGTTAGGAGCAGCTGAAAGTCCATAAGGCATGAGAGTAGAGGCGTTGGCGATGCGATGGAGAGTGTGTGTAGTGCGTGATGCAGGTTCTGGCGACGCTGGGGGTGCTGGCGGGCGCCGAAGGGCACGAAGCGACGCGGCAGCGTCCAGTGACACCGGCGGAAATGCGTGTAGTGTGTGTTGCAGATACCGCCGATGCTATTTGCATGGGCGGGCGCTTTCCTCGGCGTAAAGAGGCGCGGCGGTGATGGCCAGCGACATTGGCCGTCTACTACTCTCAATGGATTACAAATACGCGAAGCACGGAGCTACCACTGTGGCCCTTATGGGACAAGGTAGAATCGCCGAAGACCCCGTGGGAATGCCTCTTCGACGGGCTCTGGCCCGATGTCCCAGGATGGGAGGATGAGGGCTCGCGTATATGACGGAATTCCTGAACCACGTGGAGAGGCTATCTTAGCTGCGCCTCATCCTTCCTCCCCAAACCTGGCACACGGGTCGGCGCTTCAACATAAGGCGAGCGGCGCTATATGGCAGATGGCACCGCCGCCTCGACGGTACCGGCGGGTAGATCGGTACGACAAGGACGGGCGTAATCTGATTGTCTGGGGGCTCTCAGAACGCGCCAATCTACAGGAGATCGCCTCCAAAATGAGCGGTCTTGGTCTGGTGGTCCCGGTAATGGAGTGGCAAGGCCAGCGAATGTCTCGTCACCTGGAGCTGGTCTACGAGGACGATGACAGCAGGCAGACGGCGTTGCAGCAATTCAAACATCTCAAATTCTTCGGCAGAGGGGTCAATGTGGCCCTTGGGCGCAGGTTCAGGGACAGGGAACGTGTCCGAAGGCTTATTCGCATCCTGCGTGGGGAAGCGGCGGTCCGGAAGGAGGAAGCTGCGACGGGATATCGCGTCTTGCCTCTGCATGAAGAATGTGTCGATGATGTGCAGGTGGTGTCTTCGGAATTGGCTGCCGATGCACCTAAGTGTGTGTCTGAGTGTGCTGATGTGCATGTGGTGCCCCTGCATTCGGCGGCCAGTGCAGTGGGGGACCAACCTGCGCAAGCACCTGCAGAGGGGGGCAGCCGAGGGCGGAAGCCAAGCGCGGCCGTCGGGTCCGGAAACGAGCCAAGAAGCACCGCTCCAAGCAGTTCGATACCGGCTTCAAGCTACTCGTCGCGAGTCACAACTGGCAGGGTAAAACGGGATACGACAACGTAGGCACGGCGGAATGGGCATCATTCTACAAGCACGAGGGCTGGCTAGTCATCGGGGCTCAGGAGCACCGCATGGGCAAGAAGCAACTTTCCAAATGCAGCCTGGATGGATTCCGGATTTTTGGAAAACCTGCGGAGGTCAGCGAGAAAAATCGCTGCAAGGGTGGGGTTCTATTCGCGGTGGCTAACTTCCTTGGTCCGTATTGCAACCTGGTGTCAGCCCCCGTCGACCACCGGCAGCAAGTGTGGCTGCGTATCGCCTCGGGTGTTACCGGCGCTCAGGATATCTATGTGGGCAACGGCTACTTTCCCCAGGAAACGCAGGAAGAAGAGTCGTCAGAAGCGTATGCGGCCTGGCAGGCAGCTATAGCTTTTTTTGGAGCCAAAGGTCTTGTGGTCACGGTAGCGGATGCCAACGCGAAGCTCGGGCCGGCATGCAGCCGAAAAGAGGAGGGCATCGTCGGTCAGCACGGGGAGGTCGATGATAAGGGAGCACCGGTACGTTCGGAGAACGGCAAGAGACTCGCGGCTGTCCTCGTCGCTACGGGCCTGCGAAATCTGAGCGGCTTCTCGTGCCCAGTGGAAGGGTCCTACTGGTGGTCACGGCGTGAGCAGCGCGGCATGGGCACAGGCAAGCACCTCCTCGATTACATCTGCGCGTCGCCTGGCTTGGCATCTGGAGCAAAGTTCGGAGTATGCGAAGATGATCTTGATACGGACCACAAGGCAGTATGGGCCGAACTGACGTGGAGCGGCCAGCGCCGACCAAAGCGGGCTGCGAAACCTTACAGGTCCTTTCGTGTTGATAAGCTTATTGGTGCTGGTGTCTCGGGTAATGATCACGCTGCGAAGCAAGCGCTGGATTATCTACGCGACAAGTTCGATGACGTATTCCAGCATTGCCTACAGAAGCTTGGAGTGCATCAGCTGCCTGAGCTTGACCTATCGGGTGGTGCCGACAGCCAACGGGTGGTAGATGACGTCACCGAGCGAGTGGCGCAGTCCTTCCGAATGGCGGCGCACCGGGTCCTTGGCTCCAGATGTATACGACCCCGTTTCACCAACAATTGGTTCGACGGGGAGCTAAAGGAGCTCATTCAACAGCGCCGGGAGGCCTACGCAGCATACAGGAGGGATGAATCGAATGCGGAAGCCCGTCTGAATTGGCTACGGCTCCGCAAGCAAATTCGGAAGGCAACTCGGGCCAAGAAGTCCGCCTCCTTCAAGCAAGTGCAGGAAGAAGCGGTCAAATGTCAACGCGAGCAATCCTCAAAGCGCTTTTGGCTACTCGCGAAGCGGCTTGGCGGGGCACGCAGAACGAAGGTCTCCGCGCCGGTGCAAAGGGAGGATGGCTCACTGGCGTGTACGCTGCCGGAAAAGGTCGCTCGGTGGGAGGAATTTCGGAAAAATTCGGTGAAGCCACGGGAAAATCCGGCAAGTGCGGCTGTTGTGGTGGAGTGCTGTACAGAAGCAGGCTCGCTGGAGTGGGAGGAAGCCGAAGCTAAGCGGCAGTTCCACTGGAACGATCGCTTCAGAGATGAGGTGGCCCGGGCTATGAAGGAGCACGAAGTAGGTGAAGACACTTGCGAAGAGCTGGACAAGCCGTTCACGCAAGAGGAGGTCCTTGCAAGGCAACGTGCTCTGAATAACCACAAAGCTTGTGGCGAGGACAAAGTGAAGAACGAGATGCTCAAGTATGGCGGCGCCTACATCAATGGCTACTTAACGCAGTACTTCAACTGGATTCGAGAAGCCGAGAGGACTCCAAAAGCTTGGGGCAAGGGAATCATCGTCAATATCCCCAAGGGTGGGGATCCTACGGATCCTGACAACTGGAGGGATATCTCGATTATTAGTTGCCTTGGTAAGCTGTATCTGTCCTTATTAGCTACTCGTCTAACGCTCTTCGTGGATGGCCCGGATAAGCTACGTCCAGAGCAGGGAGGCTTCCGCCCGGGGCGTCGCACTACGGATCAGGTCTTTACCCTTTGGCAGAGGTTGAAGGGGCGTCAGCAGCAGAAGCGGGAGTCGTATGTCCTGTTCGTCGATCTACGCAAGGCTTTCCCGTCTGTTTGGAGAGATGGCCTATTTGAGAGGCTCTGGAAGCTGGGTGTAAGGGGCAAGTTCTGGCGCACGCTACGCAGGTGCTACGAGCAGACTTCGTCGCAAGTGCTAGTTGATGGAGCACTCACCCCCGAAGTACTGGAGGGTGTAGGCGTCCAACAGGGGTCCCCTCTCTCTCCCACACTCTTCAACGTCTTTATGGATGAGCTGTGTGATCGGCTGGCGAGTGCCCTCAAGATCACGGATGTGAAACGGCTGAACGACATCAAGGCACTTCTATAGGCGGACGACATGGCCCTCATCGCTCACAGTCGCACCGAGCTCCAGAAGATGGTCAATGTTGTGGCCAAGTTCGCGCAAGATTACCGGCTGGAAGTCAACTTGAAGCCCGGCAAGACGGAAATCATGCCCATTTACACGTCGAGCAAGGCGAAACGACCAAGTATCAGGGAGCGAGGTGAGCCCGTGGTGTGGTTTCGCGGCCAGAAGCTTTGTGTCACCAGTCAGTACAAGTACCTGGGAGTGGTTATCACCGACGACCTGAAGTGGAAGGAGCAGGCCCTGCGGGCTACGCGTGTCACTGAAGTCGCCACCGCAGGTTGGTACTCTTTGTGGTGTGCAGGTGAGATACAAGCTAGGTATCGTCTCATGTGCTGGAATCAACTTGTGGGGGCCAAGCTGAAGTACGCCTTCGATGTCTGGCGTGCCCCCGTCTCGCAGCTCACCAAGCTGGAGGCAGCAATGCTGCGCCCCATGAGGATGATTCTCGGCATCAGCCCTAAGACAAGCAAGTGGATTACACTCTTTCTGGCGCGCTCTTTGAGTGCGGAGCGTTTGCGGCGGGCGGCGCAACTGAAGTTCTATGGACGGCTGCGTGTTCTACCGGAGGAGCGATTTCCTGTCATCGCATCTCAAGTCAAATCCGACTGGACTGCGGAGGCCGAAGGCGCTATCAGGGACTCAATGGATCTACAACAAGGGCTTCAGGAGCTCCTAAATAGCTCAGAGAAGGACCTCGAGGGTTGGAGTTCGACTGTGGACAAGTGGGCCCTTCAGCAGGACGTCAAGATGGTGCAGCAACTGATGTGGGACAAGCGAGAGGCAGGCAGCGATCTTACTGATGGCCTGCGAGTCATCATAAGACAAGTCTTTGGAACTAAGGAGTTCCCAAGATGGGTAGCCCTTGATGATGCGCATTATAATCTGCTTCGGAGAAGGTTGCTCAGCTGCAACAACCGCCTTCGGTTGTACCGCAGCAAGTTGGTCAGTGGCATGTCCCCTCGCTGCTTCTGTTGTCATGATGATGTCAATGAGTCCCTTGCGCACTTCTTATGGGATTGCCCCATGCATGAGGGGAGACGTAAGCAGCTGTTGCTGAGTATGCAGAGGCTCGGTGGCATGGCTGTGGGGGGTGCTGAGGGGGATGGAGGGAGTGAGGAGGGTGGTGAGGTCGTAGGCGGTGAGGTTGTGGTGGAGGATGTGTTGCTTGGGCGGGAGCGGGAGGGCTCTGTGCGGCAGGGTTGGGATGATATGTCGCCTGTGGATCAATCACGATTGTTTTGTAAGCTTTTTCAGGGGAAGTCGCGCTTCCGCAGTAACTTTAGGCTTGCTGCGTTGTTAGGGGTTACAGCGTTGCGTCCCCCTCCAAAGTTGGATGTGTTGTTTGGATCATATGTGTCTGAGTGTTGGTCTGCTAGGGAGGGTAAAAGGGAGGAGCTTGGGGTGGAGGATGGGGGCGAGGAGATGATTGACCTCACTGAGGTTCCATCAGCTTCTGTCCCACCCTCTCCCCCAAGTGACGTTGATGTTGCGCGGCGCGGCCGTCCGCGCAGTGTGGACGTCCTGGCTAGAGAGAGGGGTTCGGGAGCGCAGCGTAGTGTCTCCGAGTTCTTCTCTTCAGCTAACACCCTCGCATCTAGCTCTTCATGCACTTCACAGCCCCCATCTGCCCCTGCTGTTGCTGTTGCTGCTATGTCTGTTTGGTGTTCTGACAATGCGTTGGGATCGGCTGACCCCGGTGACCCAATGGAGGCACATGTCCAGGATCTGGATCTGATGCTATAGTCTGAGGAAGCCTATTATTATTATTATTATTATTATTATTATTATTATTATTATTATGGACACCGTGATAGCCCAGTGGTCAAGTTCTACCATCTGGGCCCTTTCGCCAGTTCGATTCCCGTCGGTGCCACCAGTATTTTCATTGAACATACCGGTCCGTCTGGACCAGTATTTTCATTGAACATACCGGTCCGTCTGGAAGTGTTGGAACTGCCCTTGCGGGGGTGTCATTACAGCCTATCGTCAATTCTTCGTACTCCCCTCACGGGTGAGACGATGGAGGCGCATGTGCAGAAATGCATCAGCCATTGACAGAGAAGCACTATTATTATTATTATTATTATTATTATTATTATTATTATTATTATTATTATTATTATTATTACTATTATTATTATTATCATCATCATCATCATCATCATCATCATCATTTCACGTTTGTCCGCCTTGGCTGTTGCTGGTCGCGTCAGGGTCGCACGCCGCGCCGTGGCCGCCGCAATCCCGTACAAGCCGGTCGCGCCAGTCAGCGAGCGCGCGCACAGAGAGAAAGGGGGGGACTGCGAAGGAGAGAGAGAGAGATAGAGAAAAAAAAAGGTGACCGCGCGTTGCGTTGGGGTCTTGTGCTGAGCTAGTGTTGTGCCTATTTGCCCGTGCCCTGCGCTGGGTGTCTGCTTGGACTGGCCGATCTGTGCAAGATGGGCCGCACGGGCGATGGCGATTCATGCTCGGGCCGATAGAGCCGGTGCGGACAGAGAAGATGCAAGCAAATTAATGCATGAGGAAGACAGAAATATACAAGGAAGACGAGTCAAAACAAAAAAGCAAGCAAAAACAAACAACCATGATGTTGTGTTCTGCTGCAGCGGCAACAGAATCACCTGATGTGAAAGGTAAGATAGCACGTACTTCGCCCCCCCCCCCCCCCCCACGCCCCCTCCACCCCCCCCCCCCTTCAATAATTTGATTTTGTTTGCGTGCTTGATGATGACTGACGGTGTTGTTTGCTCATGAAACTGATCTTTGCTCAATTAATATGTTCTTGTTGTTGTTTGATGCACGTGGTTCTTGCTGTGACTGTGTTAGCAGCTGGCGGTTGGGAGCCAACTCACAAAAGGTAATGCGCTCTGTGCTGCCTGCCACTGCATGCTCGTTGCGCATAAATGCAGACACATGCACAACTACATACTTGCGCTACACACGTGCATGCATACATACAAGTGTCGCATGCATGCGTACATGCAGAAGTGTGTGTAGGGGTGGGACACGTACTACACAATAAAATCAATGCTGGCTTGCTCAGCCAAAGATAAGTACACAAATGCCAAATCCAGCAAAACAAATACATTTTGTGGCGCTTGCTTGTGGCAGTCTGGGCGCGGCGGCTCGTGGGCGGCGCGTGAGTGTCACGTCTGCGCCGTCGTTGCTGTCTGACGACTCCTTGCCCGTGCCCGAGCCCGCCAACACCTCCAACGCGCACCTGCACACGCGCGGCCTCGCCAGCAGCCCGCCCGCCCAGCGCGGGGCAGAACGCACCTCTTTGGCGGAAGGCGTGGAGGCGGAGGAAGAAGCGGCTGGCGAGGGGGACGGCGGGAGCAACAGCCACGAAGGCGACGAGCGCGACGCCATCGGCGAGCTGGACGGCGAGGCGGGACAGCACGACGACTCCTTCTCTAACGAGGAGCAAGCGCGCGGCCTGGAGGGCGAGAGCGAGCAAGATTCACAGCCGGCAGAGAGCGAGCACTCAGAGAGCGAAGAGAGCTACTTGGCCGACTTGCGCCAGGCCCGCCGATAGGAGCGGCCTGGAGCCGCCCACTCTGTGTCGGGAGTCCACGCTTTCGCACTCCTTCAGCCTCGTTTCATCCCTTTTTTGTTCTGCTTCCTTCCGCATTCCCTCTCTATGGGCTCCTTCTCTGCCTTTCCCCTTCTCTATTTTCCCCATTAGTCTGTTATCTTTTCTCTTTGCTCGCCGCTCTGTTCTCTTACTGATGTTCGCCCTCTTACAATACTTCCTTTTCCGCCCCGAAAAGCAAGCGTTCTTCAAATATTGAAGTCGACGGTTCGGCTGAGTCGGCACTCATTGGGGAAAAGAATGGAAGCCGGGGCCAGTATTAATATTACCGTAAACTGCCGCGGCGCAATAATTTACTGCGGTAGTAGATCATTAAGCTGCAAGCATGATCGTCCAGTGCGTCACTGACTCGGAGGCCAGAGTCCGACTGTAAAACCTGACTTTCAAATCAACTTTCAATTTGAATTGCATTTCTCAAGAGGAAGTTAAATTCTAAGTAGTATCGTATTAATATTTACCGGTACATGTAGACGTCTACATGTGCTGCATGAAAACACTGCAGGTGACTAAGCTGCATTCAATAAACACTGACTCGGATGTTGCATAAGTCACTTTAAGTTTTCAATAATTTCAAATTTGATTGTCATAAGTTCGGCGGACACCCAATACCAATCTGACTCTGCGGAAACGCCTGGAAGACGAACTTGATAAACCAGCAGCCCGCCGCCTCACCGAGAGGTCAGCATCTCTGAGCACTGAGTCCACTGTCGGATCAGTCCTAAGGAGTCACAGTGACCAGTGAGCCTTCGTAAAAAATATTAGATCTAATCATGATATTGTACAATGTAATCTGCAATGGATAATTTATTAATTAATAATAGTATTTAGTCATACCGGCCCACCCCAATGACAATTACCTATTTTTACCTATATCACTGAGAGTCTAAGTGTAACTGTGCATTAATGCTTTGGCGGTCTGGGGTTGGGGCATTTAGTGACCGGCGTGTCATTATTCAAATATTGTTACGATAGTAGGATATTTAATAAACAGATAACTGTTACTAACGATATGAAGACTGAGGAATACCTAAAGTAGGGACTCCGTAATCTCTAGACCAAGGATTAACCGACAGACCGGAACGATCCGTATTGCCATTATATACCGGGTGGGCCGGCATAATCCCTTCTCCCCCCGAGCGCGCTCGCCAGTATGCGCGCGAGGAGTCGAACTTACGCCCCCGCCGACCATGACGGTCAGCGCCGTACCAGTATTAACAAATTAAACAAAATTGTAGGTTGGGCCAACGCCAACACTTACATTATGTAAAATTTTGGTTAATTTCCCGTTACGCCCTTCGTCGCCTGTTGAATCGGTTTCCGCCACCGCACTCCTGAAAATGTATCCCCCCCTCCGTTGAGACCACAACTTGCCAATTATCCTCCATTCCTTGTAACCGGCCCCTAGTCACTCAATGTCCCCCCGACCTAGTGTCGGTCTATACTATCCTGGGCGAGTCTTCCCTTCCCGCTTCCGCGACTCCGTTGAATCCGCCGATCCAATGCTTCCCCAGCCGTGCCATCGTTCGATCGATATCCATATGTTGTTGCCGCTCCTCGTGCTCTGACGCAGCCGCCGTGTGGGTCCCGCCGCATCCAACATGTTGGAATCGCCCCCATCTCGGTCACGCCGAATCCCGCTCGTCGAAGCCGCCCCCGTCTCGGTCACGCCGAATCCCACTGGTTGAAGCCGCCCCCGTCTCGGTCACGCCGAATCCCACTTGTTGAAGCCACCCCCGTCTCGGTCACGCCGAATCCCACTAACTCGAACTGATACCTCTGGCTTTTAATAGCCTCATAGTGCCCTCTCGGTGCGCTGTAGTCCCGGTCGCCCAGCCCAGAGGTAACGTAGGCAAGGAAAGGCTCCCCCGGACCTTTGCTACCCCCACCAAGGCCCCTCCGGCACTGAAACGCCATGCTTGAAACGAACCTGAGAGCTCATAACACGAATGATATACACACCCCTCATCCACTCATCACTCCATCCCTTCTCCCCCCAAAAAGGTCCATGTCCCCTTTTGATCCCCTTCGCGGCTCCCTCCGAAAGATGTTTGCACTCTGGTGCCCCCCTCACCCGAGTGTCAGAGTTGCCGCTTGCCCGTTGCCCCGTTTCTCTTTCTTCTCGTCATCTTACTTCTTCATCTTTCTCATCGCTGCCCCGCGCCCCTCCCCTCTCACTATCCTATCCTCTGACTATATCATCCACCCCCTCCCCCCCCCCCCCGCTATCCTATCCATCCTATCGACTATCCCTATTTGTTATCCCCTGTCTTCCTCCCCTCGCTATTCTACCCCTCTCTATCTAAACTGGATTAGTCAATATGTATTATTCCCCCAACCCAACCCGTATGTCCCCTTCACCCGTTGTTATCAGAAGAATATGTAAAGTTCCATATCATCGCTCGCCACAGAGCGGAAAGAAAAAGAATAAAGTATTGTATCAGGCCGCTTCCCAGTTTCCCCCATGAGCCTATCAGGCATAAGACATGTTTGTCATTCATTTCCCGATATGTCTGTTATGCCCGATATTTCAGTCTGATATATTTCCCCCATCACACCGTAAAGTCACATGATATTATGTATGCCTATACCCGTGAGCCTGAATGATATAATATTTTTCCCGTATTTGTCTGTATATATGACCCGCATCGTCACAATGTTTACCTTGTTGGTATAAAATGCATGTAGCATGCCCGTCACCGTACCTGTGGATGTAAAAGTATATATACCGCTCCCCCTCTCTCATCTTCATTCATCTTCGAATTCGTATGTCAGTCATATTCTCATTACCCCCTTATAAAGCCCCACAGTTCATTTATACCGTTATCATCCTCTCATATACCCGCAAGTCACATAAGTCGCTATCACCCATTATATACCCGCAAGTCACATAAGCCGCTATCACCCATTATATACCCGCAAGTCACATAAGCCGCTATCACCCCGTCATGTGCCCGCAGGTCGTATTCTTCTCATCTCGTCATTTCTCATCTTCTTTCTTATTCTTCATCTTTCTCTATTCCTATACTATCCTCTCACTCGTCACCCATTCATCACCCCCTTCCCCGTTGTGCCCGTCCTCTGGCCCGAGTCATCCGACCACCCGTCGCAGGCCGCTTCTTGCCTCTTGATCCAACCGCCGCCGGTGGAGCGCCGATAATATCGAAAGGCAATCCCTCCGCATCGATCTCGTCCCAAATCTGTGCCGGTATCCGCCTCTCTTCCGTGAGGTCGAACGGTACATTCAGCACTAACCGCGGTCTCGTCTGAATGGTGTATGGGATATGATCCTCGTCGTCCAACTTGATGGTGGCATCCCACGTTTCCCGCTTCTTCCCCGCCTTTTCCAGAAAAACCGGATCAAACCGCCGCATCGTTTCCTCCGCCACCTCGTCACTACTCCTCCAAAACTGCATCACCGGCGTTATGCCCTTCCCCGCTTTATGTCGTGACGTCCCCCCCTGACTTAGAACCCTCATGACATAAAAGTCATCCAATGTGTCATCGCTTGCCTCTTTCGCCGCCGGCATAATCAAGTAGAACTTGCCCGTCCTCCATTTCATCCCATCGATCTCCGCCGCTTTTCCCACCCACAGGCCTCGCTTGTTTTTGATCCCCAAATGTCCCTCCGGTGCCTCTGGCCTCGATGGCCCCCCTGTACCTTGCTTGTCTTGACCCCCTTGTGCTCCCACGCCTTTCCCCTCTGCTTCCCCCTCCCTGCCTTGTATTCCTCCCTCTTCCCGTTTCTTGTCCTCCTCTCTCCGCTTTTCCTCATCCCGCTTTTGTTTCTGTTAAACTCTCTCATGTGAACCCGTCTCCAATTCCTTTATTGCGTCTTGCAATCTTTTCTTCTCCTCCGCATCCTGTTCGAACGTCACCTCCTCCCTCAGCCTCGCAATCTCCTCCGCCCTCTGCGCCCGTGTCAACAACGGCCGCGGGTTTCCAAATTGATCCGCCGTCCGCTCCAAGGCATCCTGCTCCGTTTCGTAATCCAACAACTAAGGCGAGAACTTGACCAATCGCCGAACGTGGACTATCTGTTCCTTTTTCGTCCGCTGGTGTCTGATCTTATAATTGTAGGCCGCGGTTTATTTCATAATCTGATACGGACCCTGCCATTTCTCATAGAGCTTTGTTGAGACCCCCACTGGAACGTTTGGGCAGTATAGCAGCACTGTATCCCCCTCCTGGAATTCCACGTGTTTATATTTCTGTTGGCCCTTCTCGTCCTCCGTCCGCATTGCCGCCTCCCGATGCTTAGTCACAATTTGTTCCGCTTCCGCTAGGGCCCGTAACCTCACTGTCATCAGCTCCAACGGCTGATACAATGCCTTGTGTTGCATCACGTCCTGTGGAGTGGTTAAGACCTTGCCAAACACCATCTGATGTGGGCACAGTCTAGCCCTACACCCCAAAGACGAAGAACCCAGATTGTTCAGCGCAAAGGTAAACGCTTGCAGTGCCTCTGGCCATTTGGTTTGTCCGTTCTGACAATAGATCTTCAAGGACGCCTTCAGCGTACGATACATCCTCTCTATCTTCCCGTTAGCCATAGGGTTGTATGCAGTGACATAATCCCACCGAAACCCGTAGTATGCACTAAGCTCGTTCGACACCTTGATAAAGGAGCTTCCTCTGTCCGATATGACCTTCCTGGGCACCCCGATCCGGCTGAATACGTTATCAATCAGTGCTTTGGCCGTCGTCTCCTTGGTGTCGTCAGCCGTGGGAACCGCAATCACGTAGTTAGAGGCCCGATCAATAATCGTGAGAATATACTTGTATCGACCCTCCCCCGCTTCCGGTAAAGGCCCGACGTAATCGATGTGAATCGTGTCAAATATATCCCGTGTTATGTCATACTGCCCCAGTAACCCCTTGTTCGCATCGTAGACCGTCTTCGCCCTCTGGCATGGCCCACATCCCGAAATGAACTCTTGATGTCCTTATCCATCGTGTCCCAATAAAACCGCCGAGTCATAGACCACCTCATCCTATCCAGCCCCGGGTGACTCTGTAAAGGGCAGTTGTGTGCCCCTATCAGAATCGCGTACCGTAACGCTGCCGGCACCCATACCACCCACCGTTCCGGATCGTCCTTGTTCTTGGCCCCGCTCCCGAAATACCAGATTAGCCCGTCCGAGTAAGTGTACTTCTTCTTTCGCCACTTTATGTCCCCGTCCGCCGAAATCCCCGTCGGGTTCTCCTGGTGCGCAATAAACCTCTTCCACTCCTCACTGTCCCGCGTGAGCTTGCGGAACATGTCCACCGACGCAAACTTGATCTCCGTCTTGTTTTCCAACTCCAAGGATACCCGGCTTGGGTGTGTGTCCCTCAACATGAGTTCCGGCTTCGCCTCCGTCTGACCCGCCGCCGCTTCCGCCTTCGTCGGAATCACAATGTTCCCCACCATGGGCATGGTTCGCCACGGAAAGGGTTTCAAATCCCCCACCTCATCCTCCGTCAGCTCCCCCTGTACCGCCTCCTTCCACATTTCTTCCTCATATCCCTTTCGCGCATCCTCCAACCCGTGTTCTTCACAACAATCCACCGACTGTGCGTGGGCCGCTTCGTAAAACCGCACATCCTCCCTCTGCGCCTCCTTCCTATTCCTATGCATTTCCGCTACCTCCGTCACATACTCCATACCGTTGATGGGTTTCCAGTCGTCGAAATTCGTCCTCTGCTTCTCCTCTTCCAAATCCATTTTTCCCAAGACCGTTAAAACCGCTGCGGCCGTCTTGAAGTGAAACCGCGTCAGGTTCATGCCACTCTTCTTCTCCGCGTCGTATACCGGTTTCAGTGCGAAGACACCATGACTCTGCTGTTGCGCCCGTGTATCCTTGTCGTCCGCCACCGCCTCCTCCTTCTTTTCCTTCGCATTGTCGTCCTCCAGCGCACCCCCAGCCCTTGACTGGTAGTCCGCACGATAGTTCTCCTTACCCGATATGAATTCAATCGTGAAGTCATATTCGGATAGCTCCAACTGCCATCTTGCCAACCTGCCCGTGTGATCCTGCGACATCAACCACTGTAGGTTGTTGTGATCCGACCGCACCGTCGTCCCCTTTGCCCCCACAGATAGTCACGCAGTTTCTTGAAACCCCAGACTATGGCCAATGCCTCTCTCTGCCGCGTGCAGTATTGTTGTTCTGCCCGTGTCATTCGCCGACTCAGAAACATCACCGGCCTCAAACGCCCCTCGTCATCCCTCTGTTGCAGAACCCCTTCTATCGCATATGCCGATGCATCCGTGTCGAGTATGAAACTCTTGTTGAAATTCGGAAGCTGTAAAACCGTACCCCCTTCGCTCCATGGGTCCATCAAAATATTTGCCCTTAGTGTTTCAACCGCCTTATGAACCGCTGGTGGCCACGTACTCCCCGCACCGCACTTGCCCTCTTTCATGAATAACCGTATTGGTTCCGCGATTTTTGCGAATCTCGGTATGAATTCACTATAGTATTGCGCCAAGGACACAAAGGAGTGTAATCGGATCTCGTCGCAGGACGTCGCAGGAAGAGGCATAGCCGCAAGCGCCTCTCGCTTCTTCCTCGCAATCGAACACGTCCCGTTCTCAACGTCGTACCCCAGATACTGTATCCGCTTCTGTAAGAAGTGACACTTCTTAGCATTCAACCGGAATCCGAACGCCTTGACCCATCTCATGATGTCCCGCAAATGTTGTATGTGTTCCTCTACCGAATTCGAGAAAATGACCACATCATCCAAATACGCGAAGGCGTATCCCGTCGTATGCCCGTACTTCTCCGCAAATTCCGCATCTCGGAAATTTGCACCCAACATCTTTGTCATCGCCTGCTGAAATATGCCCGGTGCCACCTTCAACCCCATCGGCAGAGCCTTCCACACGTAGGTTGTCATCCCCACCATGAATGCCGTTAGGTAGCGGCTTTCCTCCGCTAACGAGATCTGCCAGAATCCGCTTTTCAAATCCAACGTCGAGTATATTTTCGCTTTCTGCAACACCTCTATTCCCCTCCGCACGTCTGGCACTGGCGTCTCTATCTTCTTGATGATTTTCGTTTATCCTCCAATAGTTGATACACATCCGCAACGTTCCGTCTGGTTTCGGCGCCATGCGTACCGAAAAAGTACTCCGATAGCCGCGCCTCGATCAATCCCTTTTCCAAAAGTTCCGCCGTCATCTCCCTCGCAATCCGATCCTCATGATGGCTTAACCGCGACGGCCGTCCTATCCCCGGTACCTCTTGCCCCATCTCTCGTTCGAAAACCGCGACGTGGCTTGTCACCGATGCCCCCTCCAAAGGGCCGAAAGCTTGGATGTTGTCTTCCATGACCCCCATAGCCGCAGCCTTTTCCTCTGACGTGCCCTCCCATGTCTCCGACTGTTCCTGTAACGCCTGTCTCGCCTTATCCGTCTCCTCCTTGATCTGCTCTCGCTTGCCATCCACCGCTACCTCTGCTCCGTCCCCGTCTAAACCCTCCCTCGACCGATATAAGGTTGGTGTCTTCCGCTCTTGATCCGCGAATCTTGCCAGTTGGTCCATCATCATAGCATACTGAATGGCGTGTGTCCTGTGGTATACCCCGGATATGTGCGTAAATGCCTCATCCCGAATGGAAGCCAAATCCCGATCCAGAAGTTCCTCTTGGTACCGCCTAGCTGTCTTCCTCGATCCGAGTCGGCAAGCCACTATCAACTTCTGTGTGCGACTCGGATCGGTATCGGGTCCGCGATTAGGAAATCTTCCACATCGTACCACCACATTTCCGTTCTCCTCCCTACCGGAAACATAATCGTGAAGTCCCCGTGTGAAAGCCGATTTTCAATTTCTTCTTGATCTGACACCGAATCCGCTACCATGGGTTGGCTTCCCCACCGCTCCTGCAGGAAGTTCAAAATCTGCACCTTGGCCTGGCTAGGCTTGCCCGTATTGCATACTACATATTGCGCCATAGGCAACACCCGTTTATCCATTTCCTTGTGCTGGTATCCCAAATCTCGCCCGTGTTTCGGAAAACCGTCCGAGGCCTCCTCCCTCTGTCTCCGGAAATACTCCAACCTCGTGTCGACCAGAGCAACGATTCTGGCCCTCGTCCACTCATCCTCCGACTCGCTCTCCTCTTCCTCCTCCTCGTGTTCCCCAATGGCAAAAGCCTCCTGTTCCGCTGCCTTATTCTCCTCTCCCTTCTCAATCTCTACCCGTGCCGCCCTGAAATCGTTCGCCACCCATGCCCCCGGTATGTCTCCTTGTCCCTCCTCTGAGTCGTATTCCACCACTCGATACACCGGAGCGTTTTCCCCCCGTCCATACCGTACCTCTTCTCTGTGACAGTCGATGTGAGTGTGCATCCGCTTTAGCGCGTCAAAGCTCCATAGAAGTCCCCCTGTATATGCCGGGACGACCCAAAACCTGTGCGTATGTGTATTCCCCCCTTCCAGGTCAAACGCCAGCATCGTGCCCGTCATCGCCGTTGTACCCGATACCCCCTTTACCCAACCCCGTGTCGCCCGAAACCGCTCCTTGAACCATGGTTGCTGCCCGTGCTTGTCCAAAAAGTGTTTTCGGATGACGCGGATGGCCGCCATGGTATCGTTGCCGATGACCACATCCCCTCCTAAACTCCTCAACTTGACCCGAGTATACGCCAGTGGGAGATTTGATCTTTCAATTTAACTAACCGACGGCGTCACTCGCATCGCCTCATGCCTCTGACTCACCTTCCAATGTGTCTCCAGCAATTGTCGTTCTCGCTCCCGTGTCCTCTCTCTCTCACTTTATTCTCGCCTCTTTTCCTCTGCCACCCCCTCTCCCTCACTTCTCTCCCGCTCCCCCTCTAAACTCGCTCTCTCCTTGCCCTCACCCTCACTGTTCTCGCCCTTTTTGTACCCTTTTTCTTGTACCCCCGATCCGCTACATGCGCCCCTCTGCCTTCTGCTGTTTTGCATGTCGTTCCCCCTGTCTCTCGTCTATCTCTTCGTCTCTCCCCCTCTTTCTGCCTATGTCAGATCCACATATTTCCGTGTCTTCAAGCGCCTCCCCATCTCGTCCCTTTCCGGGCTCCCGTATCCCGATCCGTCGCCCCGTCGCCGTTGTCGCCTCGCCCTCCGTTCCCCTGTCATACGTCAAACCCCCATTCCCGTTCGTGATCCCCCCCTCACTCTTTCCTGGCTCACCTGCCGTGGAAACCCCCACGATCTTTACGTCATCGTCGCTGTTAGACCTGCGCGGACGCGCTTCCTCTTGCCGCAGAGGTTGCTCCTGTTTATATATACCATGAGTGCGGTCATGTTCCCGTTCCATTTCCTCTATCGTTTGTTCCGTACCCGCGATGAATCCCGCGCCCTCTGGCTGTCCCTGTCGCTCTTGTGTTCCCGCTCCAGCCCCTGCAATCAACCCCTGTCGATCCGGATGCACATATGGCAAATGAGAGTGTGGTGTTCCGCTTGTACCCGCTGTGTCTTTCCGAACACCCCACTTCCCGTATAATATTATCAAGGGTTGTACCTGTCTGTCCATCCCCGGTCTAGGCGCCGCCGCATAATTACCCCGATTCCCTCGAAATCCTCCCCGATATTCGTCCCGATAGCCACCCCGCGATCCTCTCCCGCCGTTGTCGTTCCTCCGATACCCGTCCCGCATTTCCTCCCGTCTCTCTCCCTCCGTGCCTTTGGGTCGCATGTTGGCTGCCCGGTGGTAGTAACCCTTATCCTTTCGCGTCCATCCCTTCGCCTTGATATTTGCCTCATTGAACTCGCGCAGCGCCGGGAGTTCCTCTGGCGGGAACATGTCCTCCAACCCTCCTAGCTGCCACATCCCGTGCCGTACCGCCTCTTTCAACTCCCAGTATGCCTCGTCTCTGTGTTGCTGCCTACAAGTGTCTAAATTGTCGTGCCACATATTCATCCCGTGGCTCACCTGGCAGTTTCCCTTAATTCCCAACCAGTGCATGGCGATAGCCGTGTAACATGAATCCTTGTCCCAGTTCCTGGACCGCAGTGCCCGTCTGGTATACTTCGGGAAACCCTCGATCAGCTCCGAGTCCGGCGGGTACCGTGGCTGCCCCTTTAGCTCCGTGTTCGGCAGAGCCCTGTTGTGGAACTCTGCGTCGAACTTCGCTTTTTCCGCTCCTCGAGGCGCCCGATCTGCATGAAACACTTGCGGTGGTTGCCGCTCCTGTCGTCGCTCCTGGTATCCTCCGTCCCCATATCTCGAGCCCCGTGGTCTATACCCCCGTCATGCCTTGGCGCCCGATCTCCCCCCCCTTGCGTGAACTGTCGCGGTCGTCCGCCCCCCCGAAAGCCTCCGCTGCCTCCATAGTTGAGCCTTGCCTGTGGCCACTTCGCGGTCACCGCTGGCGATGTGATCACACGATCGATCAACGCCGGGTCTTCCTCATGTAATACCCAGCTGACCGGATTGTAAGTGGTGTTCAACCCTTGCCATCGGGTTTTGCCCTCCGGCGTGATATCCGCCAACGCTATCACCTGTGCCGCGATCTCCGGAACCACCGCTTTCGTCTCTTTATCCTTCCATATCCCCGCCAGAACCATTGGGTATATCTCCTTCTTCTCGTGCAACAGACTGAGCCCCGCGATACTGGCAAAGATGTCCCGTAATGCCGTCCTCTTCGTAACCAGAGCCTGTGCCGCGTCCTTCAGCGCCTCTATCTCATCCCCCCTGTCAAGAAGTTGGTTAAACTGGTACACGTCGGCGAACACAAAATGAGCGACATCGACCACCACCTTCTTGTTATTCGCCCCTCGCTCCCCGAACTCCTTCTTGAACCGCTCCTCCCAAACGTGCGTGTCAAGTAACCGCGTGTGTTCGTCACCCGACCCCACCAAGTTGCCCAACAGGTAGCATTGGTCCGCCGCGTCCCCACACAGTGCCGCTTTAGCCTCACTCCGCAAAGCCACAATGAACTTACGTACCTTGTTCATGTACTCATACTCGTGTTGTTTGCTCGCAACAATTGGCCTATCCCCGTGTTCCTGCAGCAGCTGCGTTGTACAGTCTCGATCTACCGCGCCCGATTTACCGCGCCTGGAAATCTTAGTCCCGATTTACCGCGCCCTGTGCTAAACGTGCACGCTTCGACACAGTTTCACACTTATATTTTGGTTCCATGTTGCCTTACTATTGCTTTACTATTGCCTCACTATTGCCTCACTATTTCCTCACTATTACCTCATTAGTGCCTCACTATTGCCTCTATTACTGCACTATTGCCGCTGTACGTATACACACCGCTGCATCCAACACCCAGCAAAACTTAGACATATTTCCACGTTTCACACTTACATTTGCCTTACTACTGCCTCACTACTGCCTGACAATTGCTTCACTATTACCTCACTATTGCCTCACAATTGCCTCATTATTACCGCACTATTGCCGCTGTATCCAACACCCATCAAAACATAGACATATTGCCACGTTTCACAATTTTATTTGGCCTCACTGCTGCCTCACTATTGACTCACTATTGCCTCACTACTGCCTCACTATTGCCTCACTATTGCCTCACTATTGCCTCACTATTGCCTCACTATTGCCTCACTATTGCCTCACTATTGCCTCACTATTGCCGCTGTATCCAACACCCAACAAAACACCAATATGTACGTTTTCACAATTTCATTGGCCGCACTGGTGCCTCACTATTGACTCACTATTGCCTCACTACTGCCTCACTATTGCCTCACTAATGCCTCACTAATGCCTCACTATTGCCTCATTATTGCCTGATTATCACTGCACCCACCATTTCCACTGCATACCGCTGCAACGAACATCCAACAAAATATACAAATACTTCCACGTTTCCCATGTTTCCCACTTATATTTGCCTTACTGTTGCCTTCCTATTCCCTGACTACTGCCTCACCATTACCTAATTTCTGCCTCACCATTGCCGCACCATTGCCGCTGTATCCAACACCCAACAAAACATGCACATATTGGCACGTTTCACACTTACACTTGGCTGGCCTCGCTGCTGCCTCATTACTTCCTTACTATTGCCTCATTGTTGCCTCACTATTACCTCACTACTGCCACGCTATTGCTTCCCTATTCCCTCATTATTGCCGCACTATTACCGCTGCATCCAACACCGCACACACAATAGCAATATTGCCATGTTGCACACTTACATTTCGCCTCACCGCTGCCTCATTTTTACTTCACTATTGCCTTACTATTGCCTCACTTTTGCCTCACTACTGCCTCCCTATTGCCTTACTATTGCCTCACCATTGCCTTACTATTGCCTCATTATTACCAATTACCTCACTATTGCCACTGTATCAAACTCACCATGGCCTCACCATTGCCTCAATATTGCTTCACTATTGCCTTACTATTGCTGCTGTATCCAACACTCCACCAAACATAGCAACATTGCCACGTTTCACACATACATTTTGCTTCACTATTGCTTCATTATTGTATCCATATTGTAACCATATTGTCATGCTTCGCACTTATATTTTGCCTCTCCGCTGCCTCGCCATGGCCTCACTACTGCCTCACTATTGCATCACTAAAGCCTCACTTCTGCATCACTTTCACCTTATTATTGCCGCACTATTGCCGCACTATTGCCGCAATATTGCCACACTATTGCCTCTGCTTCCAACACCCAATCACAACATAAAAATATTGTCACTTTTCACTTTTACACTTACCTTCACTGCTGCCTCACTACTGCCTCACTACTGCCTGACAGCCTCGCTACTGCCTCACTACTGCCTCACTATTGCCTCACTATTACCTTACTATTGCCGCTTTTTCCAATACACCACACACATAGGAAATACAACAAGACACAAAACCCACGAACAAAAAGAGTGAAGAAAAGTAAAACTAACGAACAAAAAGAAGCAAGAAAAGTAACGAAACATTACTGCGTACATTCACAAATCATACTTACTAGCACTACTACCAAGAACACCTACTACATATACATACACATACTTCAAAATAATACAAATTTGAACAAACCAATACGTACTAGCAAAAAAACGAATAAAAATACGAACATATTGGGATGTCAGCATAATGAGCTACATAAATTACAATCATTAATAAACATGGAAATAATTACATATACGTTCGCGATCACGGGGTGTGTCTCCCTCACTACTTCCTCCATATCCACACACACAGCAACATTTGCAAACAAAAATTACCAAGAAAAAAAACAAAAACAAAAAAATTCCTACCACGAATACATGCCAACATCGCAGTCATACAAAAAACCCACAAGGTCGACACCAACAAACTGCAAAGTAAGTGGTCGGCACTTTCACAAGTTTCAAAAAATCATTAATTTTTTACTTTTCCATACTTCCCACCGGCATTGTTTCCCCCCCCCCCCCCCCCCCGGACTTTTACTCCCAAAGATTCCTAGATCCAAAAGTATAATAAACAGATCATAGCGATACTTCCGACCTGCATTTTCCTCCTTCCCCCCCCCCCCCCCCCTCCGGGAGAGGTGTATACAGACGAAGACAGTTCTGATTACTATGAGGATCAGGAGGACGTGGATGGTGAGAGCTCGTGGTAGAAGTATCAACAACACCCCGCAAGGTGGAGACAAAAAAAACGCAAAGTAAGTGATCGGCACTTTCTTATCTTTCAAGTAATTATTAAATTACTTTTCGATACTTCCCGCCTGCATTGTTCTCCTCCTTCCCCCCGAACTTTTACTTCCAAACATTCCTACATCCAAAAGTTCAACCAACACACTATAACGATACTTCCAACCTGCATTATCTTTCTCCCCCCTCCCCCCGGGATTATTCTCAAATCCACACATTTCCGGTTCCAAAACTTTAATGATGACATCTCAGCACTTGAAACACTTCTACGCATACTTACAAAACTTACTTACATACTTAATTTCCTCATTCAACTCTCTCCAGCGTTGCCTGCACAAACAATGTATCTTTCCTCCCTCTACGGCCGCTGTGTTCCACAGTCCCTGTTATCAACAACCCATCCCCTGGGTTGGACTTGCTGCAATTAGCTGCAATACGGCACGCTTTTGTTGTCGAGCCGGAACCTCGCAACCTCAGCTCCTGCACAAACTCCCGTAGAGGTTCCCCTTCTCGTCGTAACAGAAATCCGGACCATGCTTCATGCGCTGTTCCATGATCGCTGCCTTAAACTCCCTCGAGCTCAGGATGTAGTGGTTGGTTTGATCCTCCGCTACGACAGTCTCGCTGATTCCTTCGCAATTTGTCCACCCGTCCTGCGGGGATACATCTACTCCTTCATCCTTCTTCACTGGAAGGTACAGCAGCAGCGCTACTGACAGACAGACCCGCCTGAAACACACAAACATACACAGACACACACACACACACACACACACGCACGCACCCACAGACACACGCACACACACACACACACACACACGCACACACACACACACGTATATATATATATATATATATATATATATATATACTGTGAGAGACACTTCATACACGTGCACTAGGAAACTGTTTGTTTTCTTGTGTATAAACAAGCCAAGGCTTCTGTGATTGTTACCCTGAACTGCAGGTCACTATGGAAATTTTGCCACTCTCCCGGCGTCACTATGGAAATTTACGCGCACATCTCCTGTCGGACGCTTCTTTCCTACCTGATAGCTCAAAAACTGCACAACAGCAATGCGCCACTTATACCCCTCCGGCGGTGGCATAATGTGTTCCAGGTCATTGACGAAGTTTTGCGACTTCTCGTCCACAAACTTTCGCATTGAAGCAAAATTCATCTCCACTTCGTGACCTTGGTGCCCCTTTGCGTACTCTTCCTCGCACTTCTTCCACTCTTCTGCAGAAACCGTGTCATCTTGTGCTGTGGCCCCCAGCAGGTCCACCATGTGTTGCGTGCGCTGTGCAGGCAATCAAACAGCATGCCATAAGCCAACAACATGCACAGCATCACACACCACATATCATAACGTGGGACATGAACACATACACTGGACTACTGCGCATGTACAGGGATGGTCTGCTTGCCGCCTGTCTGTTTCAAGCACTTCCACCAGGTATACTTCCTCAGCAACATCTCCCCAGAGCGTTGTAGAGACTGCAATTCCTCCGTCGACATCTTCAGCCCCTCATATGCTTTACATACCCGCGCAACCGGTTGCTTATTCAACTTTGCCACAGCATCCCGTAGGCATGTCTGTAACCAATTCACATCCATCCTGCCTTCTTGTTTTTCGCTCCAATTGATCAACCTCTTAGCATTTTCTGTAAGGGTATGCTTGAACCTTGTGACGGGTTGGTCAGTGAAACACAATCGCTGAGCACATCCCTGTTCCTTTCCATCCAACTCTAGCCTCCTCTCCAACACCCTTCGTTGCAGATCATGTTTTCTTGCTACCGGTTTGATGGCTTGAACCATTTTTCATGCCAGACCCAATCCACGACATCCAGGTTTCTCCGTATCTCTGATAATTCCGGCAATGATGCGGCGCAAGTTCGGAAACCCAGGTGGTACGCTAGTGTGTCTACAACAATTTCTGGAAAGTCCGAAGCGTCTTCGCGGTTACTAGCTTCTGATCATACAGAATACCTGCAACATGTATTGTTTGTCTTCCTTGTTCGAATTTATTCATGTCTCATGCATTACACTGCATGTACTTTCTGATTTCTACATACACACCAATATTGAAATTCTTGAACAGCTTCCACACCAAGGTCCTCTCTCTCCCTCTCTCTCCCCCCCCCCCCCTCTCTCTCTCTCTCTTTTATTATTACGCGATACAGCGGCTGGGAAATGCTGATATTGACGCTTCTCGATTGGTCGCGCAACACATCGGATGTGACTTATTGTAGACTTCGACCGGACTCAAACAGAGTCCTTTGTTCACTATGCCGGTGTGTGTGTGTGTGTGGGGGGGGGGGGGGTGGGGGGGCTATGTGGTCGGAATTTATGTCTATGCGCAACCGCATTGGAAAGGGTTTCTTACTTATGCAGCATTATAGCGCATGCTGTTAATTGGTCCTGGACTGACGGTGTCGTGGCTGCATTTTCCACTGCGGCAGAAACTAGTCTGTGGCAGACAATCGACAAACCATTGCACAATACCTAAACACCTTGTGATACTTACCTCACTGGTTCTGTACCCCCAAACGCATGGGCACAAGCTTCTTGACAGCCTGTAGGACGCCTGCTTTTTCTTGATCAGACAAGGGTTTTTCCTCAAAATCCTCATGATTTTTGTTCTTCCACACAGCCCACTCAGGTGGTTCATGTTCGATCAAGTACATACCCGAACGGCTCATCGTGTAGCAAGCCCAGCGTATGCCTTTCTCCATATCCCTCTTCAACTCCGTCAGGGTAAACTTCTTCGGCAGTTGTATCTTTTGACTGCATTCCTGCTTGCCATCCCATACCCACGACAGTGAAGAGGTGGGAAACTCTGCTTCCCCAAACTCCTCTTCCCAACCCTGCTCACTCCTGACTTGCAGCAGCTCCAAACACGCATGTTCTGTCGATGGCAGTATCACCTCCCCATACTTCCCAAGTCCTATCGCCAGTAGCCTGAACTTCATGATCGTATCCAGAACCATGTTGCTTGGTGTCTGCGGTTTGGCCAAGCCTGCCCAGAGAATATCCCTTTTCTTCAAAGTTTTCGTGTCTACGTCAGTCCCTTGTTGCTGTTCTGCTGCTTGCTGTTTTGCCTCAGCTTTTTCCCCTGCACTGCTGCTGCCTCTCCCTCCTTTTTCTTCGACTCAGCCTCCTCTTCCTGTGCGTCCTTTCCTTCTTCCTGCTCTGTTTCCACCCCCTCCTCGCCGTTTTCCTGCTTCTTCTTTTTGCTTGGGTTGCTATTTTCCTCTTGCTGCGTCATCCCCGTCTTCTTCCTCTTCCTATTGCTCGTGTTGCCACCCGCTCTGACTGGTTGGAAGCTTTCGCCTGTCTTTGATTGTTCGTCACCTGTTGATTCATCATCTTCCACATCTCGAGCTCCTTGCTCCTCCACTTCCGCTCCTTCTCGCTCCACCTGTACCTTCTTTTCCTTCTGCACCGCTTTCTCTTCTCCCTCCCCCCCGTGTTCCTGTGCCTCTTGATTCTTCTGCTTGGGAATACTCCTTGTTCGCCTGACGCCTTCCTTGTTTTCCTTGTCCTCCTCCTCCTTGTCCGCCACCTCGGGTTCTCCTTCCTTCAGCTGTTCCTCTATCTCTAGCTGCTGCTTGCTCCCCTGTTCCCGGGTTTCTGCACCTGTGCCTTTTTTCATGGTCCGCCATTTCCGCTTCTCCTTGCTCCACCAGTAACTTCTTTTCCTGATACACAACTTGCGCTTCCCCTTTCCCCCCCTGTCTCTGTCTCTGTTGCAGCTTCTTCCCTGCCGTCCTCTCCGTTAGCCTTACGCCTTGCTTGTTTTTCTCATTCTCCACCACGTTCGCTTCCACTTCCTCATCCTCCGTCACATCTTCCGCTTCCACTTCCTCCGTCTGCATCAATGGCCTGAAACTCAACGATGATTTGGGAGGATGTCTGGTTCCCGATTCCACATGTGTCCCTGCAGATTCCACATGTGTCTCTGCAGTGTTTGGTATGTATGATCGCCGGTATGTGCAGGGATCTTGTTGTATTTTCTCAACCAATCCCATGCCATCGACCACTGCCTTGCTGACTGTTGCACTTTCGTATATGCAGTGTCTGTCGCATGCTGGTCCCTGTTGGGATTTGCGGCAAATTTCACTATTTCACGTCGCCAAGTACATTCTGCTTTGTCTCCATTCCCAGGCAAGACCACTGCTTGCCGCAAGACTTCATCACTTTTTTTCACCAGGTACTGGATATTTGCTACCATCAGCGCTTGCCAATCCTGGTTTATGGTCTAAGTTTCAAGCATGCACCGCCATGGTGGGTGTTTTCTCTTCTTTTTCTCCTATCTACCTGTTTCTGATATTAGTAAGTGTGTGCAATCTGCAGTTTCTATTACTAACATTCACGTAAGTAATTGTGTTGAATCTACAGTTTCTCTGCAAAAAAAAATTTCGTACGTGCCCGCCTGCCTGTCTGTGTCCATTTTCCTGTGTGTGTTTGTGTGTGTGTCTGTGTGTGTGTTGGGGGGGGGGGGGGGACCCCTTCCTCGTCTCTCGCATGCTACTGAAGCTGGCTTCAAATACTGTGGGTGCCCAGCACACACACTTATCACCACAGGCTGCGAGGTCTTCAGGCAGTCTCAAAGTCAACTCCCGAGCGACCCCTTACCTGATCACGACACACATATGCACATGTAATGTCGACAATTCATTCCTGTACCTTCTATGCACTTACGCATGATATCCACCTCCGTCTGCTCCACTGGGAAAGATAGATATTCATTTACCTTTATGTTTTTCGTCGCATACAAACCGAACCCAAAAGTAGCCTTGTCCTTCTTCTCTACCTCCCGAAATATCTTGTCCAGGGGCCACAGGCCTGCATAAGACGTAGCCCATTGTGTAAATAAGTCTTCTGCCCCATGCCAAGGAACACTCAGATGTTCCCAGTACTTCTCCCACGCCTGCTGTGGTGTAACGTCGGGTGCTGCTGCACTCCCTGATTGCCCCATGCTCCACTTGAGAAGCATATACTCCAAGAAAGGCGTCGGGTGGCAGTTCACCATTCATTGAACTTTCTTGGAGTACATGCTTCTCCCACGGGACCATGTGTTTCATGTGCTGCTGTGGGCAATAATTAAGACCCAGGAGTATCGATTTGCCATCCGTGCTCCTTGTAGCTGGTAACAACGCGACAGCGAGTCTGTGGTAATACAATCGTTGTTCATCGTTATGCTTCCATATCCCACAATTTCCCAGGTGAAAGATATTCCTGACATC
>WBZZ01003477.1:155000-180000 GCA_019918135.1 Paulinella micropora
AACGAAATAAAACGGATACGCCAGAAGTATCTGGCGCCCCATTCCTCACCACTCTCAACACTTGCTGTGGCGTGGCATTGAGTACGTACACACGCGCCCAAGCATGGACCTTGGCCGCTGTCCGCTTTGTGCCAGTGGGCATTACAGACGCCCCTGCTTGCTCTTGCTCTTGCTTTTGCTCTTGCTCCTTCTCTTGCTGTTGCGCTTTCTTCCCCAGGGCGTCATCAGCCCCTGCTTGCACTTGCTCTTGCTCTGGCTCTTGCTCTTGCTCTGGCTCTTGCTCTTGCTGTTGCTCTGGCTCTTGCTCTTGCTCTTGCTCTGGCTCTTTCTCTGGCTCTTGCTCTTGCTCTTGCCTTTGCTCATGCTCTGGCTCTTGCTCTTGCTCTTGCTCTGGCTCATGCTCTGGCTCATGCTCTTGCTCTTGCTCTTGCTCTTGCTCTTGGGATTCTTGCGACTGGGCGACATCATCTTTGGTCTCTGCATCCACCGTGTGGTGGTGTTGTTTCTGTATTGGCCCACTAGCACGGGGAGGTGTATTGTACATAGAATCCTCTCCTCCTTCCGCCATACCCCCCTCCAGCTCTTCGCGTGCCAGGGAAACCGGCGTACACAGAGGACGTGCAGAAAGAGCTTGGATCAGGACCTTACGCAAAAGCACTCATGGTACGTCCGCAGCAATTGCCGGTTGCAGTAAATGGTTCTGCTTGTTGACACAGGAGTATTTTAAACTCCAAACGTACGCGAGGATTCACACAAACAAGAGCAACGAAGAAGAAGTGCGGAACATCGAAGCGAACTTGGCAGCACGGACACACCGAGGTGAATTGCGTATAAAGTACTTAGTGAGAAAACAAAAAAAAAATCCTCGCCCACACAAGGAAGACGGTGAGACGATGTATTGGCTTGTGCGAGTGAAAACGTTGCAGGATGGTTCAAAGGTGATAGAAGAAATGGTTACGCCAAACAGCCAACTGGGGCAAGCTGTTAAGTACGGGAAACAAGACGGCATGCAGCACCAAAAACCTTCTGGCGCAGGCCAGTTAACTCTCAAAGAATGCGCAGCTTACATGAAAAGCAAATGCCAGGAAGAGGACCTGGCGTACAACAGAGCGCAGGGTCGTATCGGTACATGGCGCAGACGTGCCCGCTTGTGCGACCTGGTGAATGTCCTTGTGCACCATCAAACAGCCACGTCCAAGGACGGAGCCGAGGGCCACGTCTGCAGCATGAAGAGGCTGCACAAGTTGCTGTGTGCGGAATGGGCGAATATTTCACGCGAAGTTGTGAAAGCGTAAGTAGCTTTCTGTGTGTGTGTGTGTATGCACATTGAACAAGTGGGTGGGCGTGTGTGTGCGTGTGTGTGTCTGTGTGTGTCTGTGTGTGTGTGTATGTGTGTGTGCACATTCCATGACTGGTTGTATGTGTATGCGTAGGTTCCTTGTTGGCTGCCCAAAATGCGCAACGGGCAGAAAAGTCAGACGCAAACTCAGGCTTCCGCCCATTACGTACAATTCCCAAGTCGACTATAAGTGCCACATTTTTCAGAACGATTGCTATCAGCATCTGCCCTCCAAACTCTGGATCGCTGGAATAAGTAAGTGATATGCAGGCACGCTTGTGAAAGTGCTGAGTGTATCTTGGTGGCACTGCTGTTTGCTGTCTGGTTGGACTGTAGTTAATGTAGGCACGAAAAGGATTCGGTTGAGAGCAGTTACAGGGGCTGACGACGACCCAGTGGTTGATTGTGGCAACGGCTACGGAGACCACAAATGTAAAAACCCCGATTCGGCATTCATGGCTAAGTTCGTGAAAACGGTGCACGAGGAGAATGTAGCGTTCGGCATGACACGGAAGCAGGCATATTTTGTGGACAATGGCCCCGAGAACGAAGGACGCTGCGAAGCGAGTAAAAAAAGAACTTTCATGCAGCAATTTTAACTTGTGAATCTGTGCACCGTGCGTAGGACATGCTCCGAGACGACTATGACATCGATATCACAAGGGAGAACCAACATTGCTGCTTTTGTCAAGGAAATAGCCCTTGGCAGAAAGGGTGTGTGGAAAAAATAGGAGACTTAGTCAAAACTGAGGTATGGTTCCTTAATTACACGAACTTGTGTTAACATGTTGTTGTCCTTGACCGCTGTAGTTGCACGCCTTGGCACCACAAGAAGGAGATCCACGCAAAGTGATGGAACTAGTGGAGCAAGTGGAATCGAACCTGAATGAATGGCCGCGCGATGGCAGCAAAAGTGTCGCACCCAATCACTTGCACAAGGTCTGAAAGTGTGACATGAACCAGATGGTGCGAAGTGGCAGTGGGAAAAAGTGAATATGTAGAGAATACATATACAGGCGCACATGTATGCAGATGCACACTAACCCTATGTACTTGTTGGTGGGCGGTGGTTAGTGGTGATCATAGGAAAGGAATTCCTAGTTCCAGGAAGAACAAAAGCTCTAATTGCACATAGCAGCAGATTTTGTGCATCTGTGTGGCAAACTAGGTGATGCGCCACATCCAGGAAGGTGATGTTTGCGAAGCACACGAGGAGTGGAAAAAGAGAGACACGGAGCGGAAAAGAACAAGGGGGTTGGTCAGTGCAGAAGAGCAGTTGGAGGTCATGGATGGAGAGGAGGCGCAGATTTTGGTGAAGAGGGTGAGAACTTGGTTGCAGGAGGCTGATTTGACATATTTCAACGCACAGGAGCAGCAACGGAAGAGGTTGAAAGCAGGTAAAGATCGTCGCAACAAGCTACTCGATACCTTGGTGCCAGCCGCGGTAAAGGAGGGGAGCCAAGTGTGGTGGATAATTCCAAGTAATACGAAGCGTGGCAAAAGCGTGAAGCAGCAACGGAAGTACGTAGACGTTGCCAAACTCACGAGACTTTCGGCGGTGGTCCTGGAGAGGATGGAAGGTGACAAGGTGTCAGGGACAAGTTTTCATTTGGTGTTGCAGTGGGGAGTATTAAGCCCCAAGCAGAACGGCCGGAATATCAAGGCTTTGCAAGGCCCAGTAGAGGAAAGTGACCCAGGGGGGACGTTTGCCCAAGCGCTTGCATTGTACGACGTTTACAAGAAACTTTGGAAGCATGCCACCCTAAGTGACGAAACGATGGTGTTCATCACACCAGAGCAGGCGGTGACCAAAGCAGCTACGCTCGCTGCTACCCTCGGCGTGTTGGAGGAAGTGAAGAGTTTGTCGCACCAGCCCAAGCAGCAAGCCGGTTTGCAAGTAGATAGACAATCCAGGCAGACCGTCCAAGGAACATGCCGTTACGGCTTGGACAATGAAACCAACACGCGCTGCGTCAATACTGCGCTCAACTGCGAATTTAGTGGTCCAGATGATGGGAGATGCATTAAGCCATGCACAGACTTAACGTGTCGCAATTGTCTTTTGAAGAACCTGCGCCGATTTGTGCTGGGTCAGGCAACACCGCCGCCACCATTGTTGAGTCCATACCACCAGCATTCTTTGCAGGTCAAGTCAGTGTGCCAAGCTCTGGGGTTGGGTCGTTACTTGGGACAACAAGCTGATCCTATGGAAGTGTTGCAAGCTTTGTTGGACGGGGCCCGCCAGGTGGTGCAGATGGGAGAGGGGTGGAGGGCACAGCCTTCTGAGATGCAAGTGTGTCCGTTACAACGTCAAGGAATTTCCGGGAGAGACAAGGAAAATGTGGCTAGGAGAATAGTGCAACATTGTTTTGCCAGGAAGGAAATGGGAGCCATGTCGGGCTCGGCATGCCCGACCTGTGTGTTCGCAGAGCGATGGATTACGCTTCCGCAGAATGCGACGCTGGAAAGTCTAGCGCATTGGGTGTGGGAAATGAGACCTGTGTTGCATTGCCGTGGAAGTATACAGCCCGTCTACCAAATGCTGAAACAATTTTTCCAGCCGCATGTCGTATCGGATTGTGCCTACCGGTGCCAGAGATGCGCATATGTAGGTTCTCCCGTATAAAAGTGGTCGGTAGAATTCAAAAAAAAAATTAGAACGGAATATGTAATTTTATTAAATAGAAATTATACATGTTCATAAAGAAAGTGATGGACTAACATATTACGAAAACCTCATTGAAAAATAATCAAAATTGACTTCAAACCAATCAATTTCCCGTCGCCCACCCTTTTTTCCCAACTAATTTGCACACCCCCCACCGGAAAAAAGTGGCCACCTTGCCACCTGAAAAAATGATGCTTGTGATGACCAAAAATCAAAGTCAGTTCTCATACTGTTCCCAGTATGCTCTTGAATAAATTTTTATATAATATCTTTCTCTGTATGCTTATAATTAAATGTACAAAGTTTTTTTACAAAAAGGTAACCTCAAGCCTGCAAACAAACCTGCCAAAGTCAGCAAGAAAAGGGCATAAGGCCCTCACTCAATTTTTTTTTATTTAAATACAAGGCCGGTACTAGTACAAAAAGTGAAGGAAATCAAAGACACTATTTAATAAAAACATTTTGTGCAGAAAGTGCAGAAAAAAATTGAAAATCTGTAAAAATCTCAATTAGTATTTTTTTAGCCTGTCTGGAGCCCAGAAAAGGTCACCAACAGCAGGGTTACAAAGAAAGGAGCAGGATTTGAACATATGCAAAACAAAGACCATGTGATTGTGAATAGATTCAGCACATAACATTCCAAGAAAAGCACACACAGCACATATAGGAGCGATACAGGACAGGTGCAAAAAAGTGTTTCAGGGAAAAGGGTACAACACATGCTACAGATAAGTTTTACAACAAACCATTTTGCAGACAGCATGGGCACAACGTGTGAAACGACTGTACAAGACCACGGGACGTGAAAGGATGCATGAGAAATACACAGAAAAAAAACACAAAACTCTCAAGAGACACGACTTTTACCAATCTCGACCCCGCAAAAACCGTCAAATAAAAAAAAAATTAGTGCGGCCTTCTCTTCAAAGGCTACGTATGTCGATAGGCCTGTTTGTTTCAAATATTTTTTGGAAATTTTTCTGGTTTCCTCTCCGGGAATTGGCATGATCCTGTCAAATATTTCCAGCAGAAATTGACGGGCCGGCTACACCAGTGTCTGTTGGAGGTCCATCTTGACACAGCGAGTGTTTGTTCAGACCACGTTGTTTCAAGCCAAAGCAAGCATGACGCAAGTGTTTTCATCAGAAAACTTGGTTACTCCCGTATTTGAAATCCTTATTATCGACTTCTATTTTCACTTTTCAGGACATAGCAAGTATGGTGTTTTTAACTGAAAAATGTTGTGTGCATGATGCACTCTTCACTCATTTTGACGCACAAGTGCTCAAATGAATTCAAATGTTATGTTGAGCAATCCTGCCAAAGGGTTTTTGCAGAGATGTACGGTATAAAACAAAAACTAGGAAAACATAGGTCGAAAACTAGTTTGTCGAAATTCAGAACATACACCCAGATGACAGCAATAGCTTATATGAACTGAAAACCTTAATACGGGACAGACCATTCCCACTAAAAACATTGAATTCTGCGCAGACAGCACCTCAAAATCTTGAATATTGAATGAGTTTACTCGCTGCATCAGTCTACCGACTAGTAGAACCTACATATGACAAAACTGAAGGGAAAAGAACCATAGTTACCATGAATGTACTGTATAAATGGCCGGCCATACTGCGACTGAATTTTACTAGAAGAATCACAGGGAATGTTAACGACAACCAGACGTGGGAAGTGGATGCCCCAAGTGAGCTGATTTGTCCGAAGCCAGACAGGACATGGCAACGGGAAGCATGGGACCGAAGTACCAGAAGCAGAACCAGTGACACCAGCGCATGTGTGCGGTACAAGTTGTTTGCGGTGGCTGTTCACAACAAGGCGCGCGAAGATGGCGGGCACAACTGGAGCTTTGTGCTGAACCACAAAACAGGGGAGTGGTTCAGAGCGAATGACAACAAAGTAGATCGCATGGAGGGCGGACTGCCTGCCCTTAAGGCAAGGTTGGGAAAGTGCAGGAGGGACAAAGGGAATGGTGGTTGGACTGTTTTACGCGAAGGAGTCAGGCAGCCATACAGGGCCGGGAGCAAAGGATGTGCAGGAGTGCCAGCTGGAGAAGGACACTTTTATAACGCATATGAGGCAGACATGCTTGGATAAGGTTCAGCGTAATAGAGCATGTGTGTTTTAGGACGTGTAGCGGAAAATGCCTGTCAAGTGTGAGTTGCTAGGGAAGATATAGTGCTAAGAATGGCATGTGTATATGTTTGCAGATTCCAAAGGAGGTGCTATTGAGAGCACTGTGGGCCCAGGGCCCAGCACGCAGAGCAGGAGGCAAGGGCGTGGCCCGGGAACCCCGAAGCAGACAGAAGGAAGGCGAGTTGGAAGAGGTGGACTGGGCCAGTGAGTCCCTGTATGCAGTATGGGCGGAAGGAGAGGTTTTGATTGGGAATGTGGAATGCCATGACAATGCTGCAGCATGGGTGGTTTTATGGCATCCGTACCCATTGCATCAAGCATGGCAGTCGAGGGATGTAAAAAACTGGCAGTGGAAGATGAATATATTCAAGAGGTTGGCCCTTGTACTACGACAGTCACGATGGACACTACCTGACAGTCAACAATGCACTTAGCAAAAATAACAATGTGCGGAAGCCAGTGCGATGTGAAATGGGGGTGAGGTACGAGCGAGGATGTGCACTTGTGGAGTTGAAACATGTCAGAGGCAAGCTCACTGAGGAATCCATGACAGCGCTGCAAGAAGTTTTCGCAGGGAATTTCAAGGAGGACAAGGTGCGAGACGCAACAAGCAAATGTAAATGGGTCGAGCCAATGTACAGGAGGCAAAAGTGGGAGAGTCTTGTGGGAGAGTCTTGTGGAAAGTATCACAGTGAAAGGTATCAAGCCATACCTATGTTGGAATGACGAAGGAAGCGGTATTGGTAGCGGGAAGAAGGCAGAAGCAAAGGAGGAGAAGGCTAAGTCGCAGCGTGTTATCTTGCGCAAACGCGCTCGACGGATGTCGGAAGAAGTAGACAAAGAGATAGAGAGGCGGGAAAGCCGTGACAGCGACGATGACATTCACGACTTTGCGGCCGAGGTGCAGCAGCATTTTGGGAACAGCCGGAGTAAAGGCAAGGTTAATGCAGGGGGGCTGATTTTGATGAGTAGAAGGTGCAGGGGGGGTAGTTACAGACGTAGCGTCATTAAAACTTGTTTGCTGGAGTGGAAATATTGTAGAAAGTTCCATTGCTCCGTAACTGACCGTTCGGTATGTGCACAGGATCAAAGGTTGTAACAACTTGAGTTCCACGCAATAGCGAAACATCAAGGCGAAAGAAATGAAATGAGTGAAGCAAAGCTTGAATATATATGTACAGACTTACCTTGATTAAAATTGTTGTGCTGGTTTGGAAGTATTGGTGAAAGCATCGTGACTTTGTAAATGAAAGTACGGACAAGAGGTTGTAACAGGTTATGAATAATTGTGAAACTGAAAAAATCAAAGATGAAGGAAATGAAATTAGGGAATCAAAGCAGGGTTCGGCAAGAATATGAAAAGGAACAAACGCGTGGGGCGCCGGAAAAGTTGTGCAAGGTTTCTGGTTTGTTATTGTTTTGTCTTTTTGATTTATCTTTATATTTTGTATTTTTTATTTTTTTGGTTTTTGTGTTTAAAATTTTTGTTCTTGTTTTTATTTTTTTTCGTATCTGTGTATGTGCCAGACTAAATGTATGTTTTTTGTGCGGTTTCAGTAATATTTTGTATCAGATTGCAGTCGCGGTTGGGTGAGGCGCGGTAAATCGGGACTAAGATTTCCAGGCGCGGTAAATCGGCCGCGGTAAATCGGGACAGCACAGCGTCTTACGGAGCTGTCCAAGGATCCTTTCCCGTTCTTCTCTTCCGCCGATCTTTGACTTGCTTGTGCCACGTCGCCTCCGCTTTTCCCCTTTTTCCCCTTCCCTTGACCTCGATCTGTATTCCGATTCCTCCGAATCCGAGCTCGCCGCTCTCTCCGACTGCCTCCCCTTCTTCTTCTTTTTCTTCCGCTTTTCCGGGGACGCTGTTGCCGCTTCCGCTTCCGCCGCTGCCATCCGAATCCTGATCCACGTATACCAACCCCGCACACATCCGTTCAGGATGGACAAACCAAAGACCCATTGCCGCAGTTCCTTCCGTTTTGCCTCCTTTTCCGCCTCCGTCGCCGCATCGTTCAACGCCGCTGCCTCTTCCAACAACTTGTACAGTGATGCATCCCTCTTCTCCATCTTTGTCCCACGTCAGTCGGCCCCGCCATATATTCCCGCATGGCGTCATACGCCTTGCCCGCCAACCCTCTAAGGCTCCGTGCCCAAGCCGTATGGCAATTCTGTATCAGATCTGTCAGTTCCTCCGCCGGGTTCCTGGAAAACGCCGCATCCCACCTCGTTATCGCATCCGCCATCTTTGCGGCTATTGTAACTCCCGTCTCTGCGCCCCCGCTACTATGCACAACGACTTGATGTCCCCGTTTGATATATATATCCCCTCCTCATTCATCACGAAATTGGGCAACTTCGTTTTACTCACTTTGTCCCGGTAAACCCAACCCCTATGTACAGAGCTTCCGCCAAATGGATCAGGTCCACCATCATCATCCCCGGCCCATATGTAGGTCTCCCCTTGGGCCACGTCCACGTCGGCCACTGGTCCACCTCGCTGTATATGCCCCCTTCGTCCTCCCTTTTTGTCCACACCTTGTAGTTTTTCGTCGACAACTGCCTGTATATCTCCGGTGCCATCTGCGGCGTACGTTGCATCAGTTCGTGGAAGACTAGCGACATAGTTGGTGGGTTCCTCGCATACGTCGGATCCGATGCCGCCGGCAGTGCCTCCGCCTTAGCCTCCGTGTACCGCATTGGGTCCTCCCGTCTGCTCGCCGGTGTAAACGGTATCGCGCGAATGGTCGGTCCTATCCATCCCACGTCCTCGTCTCTGAACTCCGGTGCCCCAGGTTGTGCCTCCATCTCGAATTCTAAAGTATAAAGTATGTTATGATTGAAACCGTGATCCCCATATATACATGTTCCCGTGGCATGATTATATCTGCTCACTTCACATCCTCCCTTGGTCCCCAAGTCCGTGTCTCCCGTTCCCGCCCTGTTCCCCCATTATATCCCCTGTCTGTTTTCCTTTTTGTTTTGTTTTCTGTAAGGCCACCCTTATCTGTATTTACTCTCTGTCCCTTTTCCCTTCCCCTCCGCTTCTCTATATCTCTTCCCGCATGCATTCGTCCCCCATTTCCTTAGAGTGGCCTTGCATCCATTCCACTACTTCCGCTCCCGTCTCCAGCTTCTCGATCCCCTCTTCCCTCCCCGATACCCCTTCCTTCTTCTCTACCTCCCTGTCAGATGTCTCGTCCTGGTCGTTCATTGCGTTATTCCGTTCCTTCTCTTCCCGTCTCTGTTGCCTCCGCTCCTTTTCTGAAGTTTCAATCCATGCCCGCGTTTCGTGACTGTCCCAATCCTTGTCCGGTGTGGACTCCTGATCCGTAGCGGTCCCACAAACATTCTCCAGCTGTCCTCCCCCCGGTCCTTCAAAACTTTCACCCACTTCCTCGCGTGTTCCACCTTCCCCTTGGCACAGGCCCATGCCGTATGGATTCTCTCCTCCGTCCATTTCCCCTGTACCTTCGTCAACACAGCCATGAAACTGTATTGGTATTGTGCTTCCGTCATGGCAAACACCTTCAATAAACCCTCGTCGTTGCTATACCAACGATATTGCAATTCCCACATAGCTCTAATTGCCATCCACCTCGTATCCCTTCTGACCCGATCCGTGTCTATAATCGCTCTCACCCGTTCACCCCACCGATATCCCATTTCCTCTACAAACCGTTGAGCCTCCTCATCCATCTTATATTCCACCCCCCCTATCTGTCCCAACCTCTTTTCCTCCTCCGATATCCCCATCCTTACCTCCCGTATGCTCATCCGATGCCGTGTTCTGTCCTAAAGTAGAAGTATGTATCGTGTTTCCTAATGTCCCTCACTCCCCCTTCTTAGCCTTCTTAGAGGGCTGTTCCTCCTCCTTGTCCATTCCCCCTCACTTCTTTCGTTTCTCCCGCTCCCCAGCCTTCCTGGGCTCTTCATATTCCCATCTTTCCCGTTTGAAAGCCTCCCTTGACTCCTTGAACTGTCTCCGTATTTCCCTCGCCCCTTGGTTCCACACGTATCGTGCCTGCCTCATCTCAGCCAACATCAAAACCGAAATTTTCGCCTCCTCTGCCTTGACTATTGCCTCCCGTCTTCTTTCTAGCTCATGAGGGCAGACCTCCCTTCTCTTTGCCCATTCTAGATCTAGCAGTTTTTCCCGAGATGTATCATATTCCTCCGCTGTTGCCACCACCTCCTTGTAAACATCCTTGCCTATTCGTATTTCCCCCTTTGCCCACATCCCCCTTTCCCCCTCTTCAGTCTCCTCTTCCCATCCCTTTCTCCAAAACTCCGATGTCTCCTCCTCCCTCTTCTCCTCGTCTGCCTCCTTTGCCCCGTCCCCCTTTTCCTCCTTGCCTGTCTTTTTCCTTTCCATTGAGACCTAAAGTAGGGTACAATCAGAGGTATTCCCCCCTCTACCATCCTACGACAAGTAGTTAGTTCGTTGCCGCTTGTTTTTGCCACGTTCCTCCATTTCTTCCTCCTCGTCAGGGTTAAACGCCAATGACTCAAGCACCCGAGAAGTCTGATCATATCGAGTTTTCAAGTATCTCCGACGTCTCTGTCTCCCCAAACCCCACAAGATCTCGTAGATCTGTTTGTTCGTCCCAGCCTCTTCTTCCAATTCCTCAATCTTCCTCTGTCTCTCATCCCCTTCCTCCAAAGCCTTGATCCTCTCCATACATGCCTTGTATAGCTTCCACGTGTCTTCTACTTGAATATATATGTTTCTTCCAATGCGTATCTCATCCTCGTTCCATAGTTCCGACTCCGGAAAATCCTCCTCCAGATATGCCTCTTTCCAATAGCTCTTCTTCTCTTGCTCCCCTTTGCCCCCATCCTTCCTTCCTCTCTTTTCTTGTCTCTCCCCCTTTCCACCATCCTCTTTCCTCTCATCTATCGAATCCATACTGACGTCGAACACCTAAAGTAGGGCATAAATTCTCATGCTCTGCTTTCCCCATACCACAGTACTCCCCTCTTCCATTCCTCCCACAATCCGTTCAAGTGTTCTCTCACTCTCTAGATTCTCTTCAAGTCCCCAGCAGCCTCTTTGTTCCAAAACCTCAACTTCTTCAAGTTCCCCTGTCATCCTCTACGCACAGAAATTCTGTTCCTCAACACTGCGTTCTCTGTCACTTAGACCGTCAAAAATCGTGATATGGCCGAAACCGGCAATAGTTCACCACTTGGAAAAGCCCGCAAAGAGCCCCGAAAATTCTCCCTTCGAGTTGGCGTGTCCTCAGCGCTTTTCGTCCGCGATACCCGTTGCTTTTGTTGTCCTCTTTTTGCGCCATGATGGCGTCGGCTTACCCCTTCGAAAACCCCCTTATCTTTGGAATTTCGAGCCTCCTTCAAGTTCTCCTTGTAGTCCTCCACCCCTATTCACATTCCCTCGGGTGGCATCCTTCCTGCTTACCCCCTTGTTGCGAAAAATCGTTCCTCTGACCCCCTTCCTCAGACCGACATGTCCACCCGCAAACAGTGCCTGTTGTAACCCCTTCCTCTCATGAAACCTTGCAAAATTTGCTTCCCCTGTCTTCCCCTATGTCCTCTTTCATCTTGCCACACCCTTCCCCAAATACGTCCTCTTGTGCATAAAATCCTCTTGTCTTTGCCTCAGTTCTCATACCCCCAACCCCAAGTCAACATAACATCTGCGTTTTCAAGCCCCAAAGCCCATCAGAAACATCATAAAATATCAGCCCACACTGAAGCAAACGTGAATCATATATCCGAGTGGTTTCCTCACATGTTTGCCAAGGTTTGTGAGAAGGGAGTGTCCCTTTTCTCGCAGCAATGCGTCACCGCAACCCTTGTCACATCTCCAAACAGACCGAAAACGGCATGCTCTGTCTGCAAAACCATCCCCCATAGTTCCCCTTACATGCCCCTGCATCCAGAAACCCATGCCCGACATACGCACCACATGAAACCCACATTCGTGCACCCTGAGCTGCAAGCTGTCAGACCCAAAAACGCCTGTCTGGCAGCAACCCAAGCCCCACTCACAAACAGATCATAAATAGCCCTGCAACTCAAGAAAATCATTGCCCATACCTGTTTGCACGCCCCTAGACTCAAAACATCTCAAGAAAAAGCACCTAACCCCTGGAAGCGCATCAGAAAAATCCCCCCTCTCCCATTTTTCTCTCGATGTCTCTTTCTCAACAGAAAATTTCCGAGAAACCGAGGAAAATTTCCATACCCCGTTTATTGTATTAGCGACTCCAGATTGTTACGATAGTAGGATATTTGATAAACAGATAACTGTTACTAACGATATGAAGACTGAGGAATACCTAAAGTAGGGACTCCGTTATCTCCAGACCAAGGATTAACCGACAGACCGGAACGGTCCGTATTGCCATTATATACCGGGTGGGCCGGCATAATATCTAAGTAAAAGTAAAGTACGAACCCTCTCGTCCAGAGGGTTATGGGCCTTGGCAGCGCTTAACTCTGGAGCACTGCAAGCAAGGAAGAAAGAAGACCATCGCCGAGCTGGGAGGCGACTGTAAAAGGGTTGGTGCCACTCCAAAATTGGCACACAAAAAGGGAAGCTTCGCAACCCTGTGGCTCGTTTTTGAACGAATTGTACCCATCCCCGTTTTGGTTAGGTGACCGCGTCGTGGGACAAGGCAAGCACATCAGGCACAACAACTGGTCTGCAACAACTAAGGCAAAAAGCAAAAAGGACAGACAGCCTCTAAGACCTCAGACTCATGAGTGTTAGTACTCTAAGAGGCACTTTCAAAAACAAAGGCAGTATGACGGGAAAATGACAATATGACGGGAGAACCCCGTTCAAAGCGTTTCAACGAGAGATGGTTTTGGCCCTAGGGGCAAAAGGACTCAAGGGGGCACTAAAGACCCCTCAAGAACACATTAAGTTAGTTCATGAGAGTAATGTGAGTGCGTTGCACAGCAAAGGAAAGAAAGTCCCCAACTACATGTGGAGGTGGGCAGAGAGAGCAGGAAAGCAATCAGCAAGAGAGAGAGAGAGAAAGTAAAGATAGGGTTGAGAGAGGAGGAAGAGGAAGCTGAGTTAGACTCAGAGTCAGGGTCAGACAGGGAAAACCTTACTTCTTATTTTACTGAGACAGAAAGACAGCCTACGTTAGGGGGAGATAGTGGTGAGAGTGAGCACAAGGGAGGAGAAGAGCAGGTGGAGGAGAGGGGGAGAGTGAATAGTCAGCCTTCACCTACTTATTCCATACCAGCAACGACAACAATCAGGACGAAGCGCAAGGAGCAAATACAGGAAAAAGAGAAGGAAGACAGAATGATAGTCATATGAGGAGAGTTTGGAGCATGAGATGAAAAGGCAGAGAGAGGAAGCTTTTTCGTTTGTGTTTGAGAAGCTAGTAGGTAAAGCAAAGAGGAGTGTGGCAGATTTGGTGAGAGACACCTCACCAGACTTAGGTCAGAACTTGCACACTGTGTGGGCAAGACTAACCAAAAGGTTTGGTAAGGTGAGTGAGGAAGATGTGCAAGATAAAATAAATGCGATGAATGCATGTACATTTGATGAGGGGTGTGATTATGCTCCGCAGTTTGATGCATTTGTTGCGTTAGATGAAGAGCTAAAGGCAGTATGCCATAAAACACCCCACAGAACAATGGAAACAATAATCACTAATGCCTTGCAGCAAAACCCTGAGTATGCATCAGAGGGGGTGAGAAAGGATTGGGGAGGATGGATGAGCACGCTGAAGATGAATAAGAAGCAGCATGCATGGTCTTTTGAGGAATGGTGGGAGGAGTTGGAAGAAAGAGCGTTGGAGATAGATAGGAACAAAGAGAGAGAGAAGAAGATGAAGAAAGAAAAAGCACACGCAGGGAAAGATGCCAACAAAAGAGAGGAAGGGCAGAGAGGTGTGTGTTTTGGGTTTCAAAGAGAGAGTGGATGCAAGTGGGGGGATGAGTGTCGGTTTGCTCATACAGAGGGGTCAGTCACTATGCGTAGGGTGCCTGGGGTGTGCTACCTGTTTGAACAGTCAGGCAGCTGTGATAGATCTAACTGTAGGTTTAAACACACCACCACTAATAAAAAAGGGGAGGGAAGGGAACAGGAACGAGAAAGAAGACGTGGAAGAAAGGAGAGAAATGTTTCAACTGTAACATGGAGGGGCATGTGTTCTCCGCATGTGAGAAGGAGTGCAGGATGTGTGGGGGTGAGCATAGACTGCATGAATGTGAAGAAATGAAGAAGGCGAGAGAAGAGCCAGGTGAGAAGGAAGAACCGAGAGAGAAGCAAAAGAGAGGAAAAGTGGAACATGGAAGGTTAGGAAGGGGGAGTAAGTCAGACACTTCTGACACAGATAAGGGGAGTGAGTCAGACACGGATGAGGAAAGTGAGAAGGTGAAAGCATTAAAAAGGACGATGAGATTTTTGACAGGGCGAGACAGAGTAGGCATGGTAAAGGAGAAGGCCCACATGGGCAAAGTGATGGTAGTACAAGAGAGAGAAGTATATCGTCAATGTGAGGGGCGAGTGTCAGGTGGGCAGCAATGTTTTGTATGCACGCATGACATGGAGAGTGAGAATGTGTTGTTGCGAGAGGCAGCTTGTGGTTTGTTGAGAGGGCGATTTTGCGGGCTGCATACAGATCAGGAAAGAGAGAGTGAGAGGGAAGGCTTAGCCCCAGTGATGGGGGAGCAAAACATAATTAACCCACCTAAGCCGTTAGTTGGGAAGGAGAAGAAAGAGAAGGAGAAGCGCTCAAAGCGCAGAAGCAAGAAAAAGAAGGGAAAAGGAAAGGCTGAGTCCAATCAGAAGAGCCCAAGGAAAGGGCAAGGTTATTTTATGGAGTCGGGGAACCAAGGTGACTCTAACGACGACGACCAACGCGACGGGCGTGTGGGAGGCAGCGAAAGCGACAGCGGCGCAGATGCGGACCCGGAGCGGCGATTCCAGCTGGTGGAGCGTGCGGTGCGCAAGTGGTTCCAAGGACCACAGCGTCGGCGAGATGGCGGATGGGAGCCGGGAAGTTAAGGGACCCGGCGGCTTCATGGAAGCAAGAGAATGGGGGAGCGCGCGCGGTGGGCGGCGCAACAACTGGACTTTTTGACTACTGCGTCAGCATTTTTGGACAATTAATTAGACCCTTCCTCCTCAGCTATGTCCATATTGTTATTTTATACGTTAGCCTTATTCGTTACGGTTAGTAGTATTATTAATTATTAATACCGTCATTTAGAGTACCTTTTCTGGTACTGGTGGCACTAGCTTTTTACCATTACCATTATTGCCCATATCAGGCCGTTTCGTGGGTCATTTTCTGGAGGTACATCTTTTGTGTGACGTCGTCAGTTGGACTGGCGGGAATTGTTCAGTATGGTTAAATTCTTTTACGTGGGAAGCAGTTGGCCGGTAGGAGGGGGACGCCCCGAGTTCCGGTCGCCGTTTGCAGAAGTCGCGAGGGTTTTCTCCCAACGGGTTATCGAGCCTTGGAGCGTGACCTGTGCAACGGATCGCAGAGGAGAACCTTCGTTAAAGGGGTGAGGGGTCCACCTTAAGTGACCCCATTACAGGAAAGTGCGCATTTTCAATTGTGTGGCTACAGCTGATCACTGTAGACACTACCCACGCTCTGCTTTGCTGGTGTGCAGTGCAAGGGCAAGGTGGGGGACAGGACAGAGAGCAAGACACCGAAGCGTACAGGGCGCAGTGCGGGAGGGTGAGCATCCTAAAGGGTGTTGTGCTTTTGTCAGCTCGGTCGGACGTGGTGTCAGTTGGGATTGAGCACCCACTACCACGGACACAACAAGTTGCAAAGCCAGAGTACAAAGCAGTAGGCACGTTGTGAGTTTGCCGTGGTAACTGGCGGGATTGAGCACCCCAGGCCCACGGGACACAACAACCTACATTACAAAGTTATTGTTGAGCAGTAGGCCAGTTGTGATTTTGCCGTGGTAACTGGGGGATTGAGCACCCCTGGCCCACGGGACACAACAGCTTACCTTGCAAAGCTATTGTCGGATTCGTACTGCATCATCGCATCTACTCCTTGTGTCGCTGTTGTGACTGTGTGAGGAGTGAGAGAGTGTGGTGAGGGCGTGAGCTCTGAAGAACCGTGCATAGGACACGAGGGAATGAGCGAAAGGTGAGTGTTTAGGTGGTTGTACCAAAACAACTACAAACCTAGGTAGGTTGAAGAACTGACTTTGCAGATAGAGCTGCTAGTAGGTGGAAAGCTATCATAGGTGGTAGCTGAGGTAGCCTCAGTGTAGTTTGAGCAGTAGAGTCAGTGGTAACACATGTGGTTGAAGAGAGAGAGAGAGAGAGTAAAGGGTGGTGTGGACAAGCAAAACACTATTCTGTGTAGTGTGTGTGTGAGTCTGCTCGTGGCCTCTGTTGTGTTCTCTCTGTGTGGGTGTGTGTGTGGTTGCTTGCCTGTGTCTGTGCCATCAGAACAGCGTAAGCATAGCGTGACCCTATCTCTATTTGGCAAGTAGAGAGCATAGCTGTGTGCTGTGTGTAAGTGTGTGTGTGTGGAGCGTGTGTCTGTTCGAGACTGACGGTGGTTAGAAATGACTACGAGTAAGACAGACAATAAGATTACGTTCACCGGCAAAGAGGCATGGATCCTATTGCATAGGCAGGTAGTGCAAAGCTGTAATGCTAAGGCCCCTAAGGAAGTGCTGCAGGGTGCTGACGCCCACAAACAATATGTACATCGCGAAAATGTATTAGGGATACAGCTTAAGGGTAGAGAGGTGCCCCCCTTCATACTGGCTTGGGAAGAGATAGCAGAGTGGAATGACTGGGCTGACTTGGACGAAGAAGTAGTAAAGGAATACTTCGAGGACAAAGCCAAGGGTTCTACTCGCCTGTGGCCCATGCCTAACCCCAAACCGGAAGCTCCAAACCTTGAAGAGGCGTTAGGGGTAGAGGAAGACAAGGAAACCCCAGTCAAGCGTTACAAACCGGTTTTTGGCAGTCCGAAAGATAAACCAACCACTGAGACTGAAGAAGGAAAGGAGGAGGAGGAGGAAGATGAAGACCGGCACACCTCTGACCTCTACTCTAGTGGGTATGCTAGCACTGACAAACCTAGGCTGTCAACTGGCAAGGGCTCAGACTTAGAGGGCGACAGCAAGAGTGGGGCCTCCCGAGGACAGACGGATCCCTCTAAGGTCAAAACCCCACTAGGGGGTGCTGATCGTGCTGGCGCACTGACACGACAGGTGATAGCCTATGACACTAGTGTACTTGCTGAGATGAGCAAGCAAAAAGAGAGGGTGTTCAATATCATCTATGACATGCTCGGTGGTGAGGCGAAAAGTCTAGTGCGTGACTTAGCTGATCCGGAGAAAGTGAACTTTGGCCAAAACCCTAAAGCACTGTGGGACAGACTGCTAGCCCGGTACAAGAAAGCTGACCCCTCTGATGTTCAGGACAAGGTGAAGGAACTGAATGACTTCCTCTTTACGAGTAAGCAACAGTACGTTGGTCAGTGTGTAGACTTGAACGCTAGGAGAGACTGGTTGGCTGATTATGGCCAAGCCCCAACCGATGACCGGATGCAGCAAATAGTGAAGGATGCGTTAGTGGGCCCAAAGCAATCTGACTCTAGGGTGAAGAAAGCTTGGCAAGTCTGGGTTGAAATGGCTGAACTGAACCGTAAGCAGTTCAAGTGGGACTTTGCCTCCTGGTGGAGGTTTGTGCAGGATCGTGCCCTGGAGCTAGACAAGAAGTTTGACCGGGCCAAAGTGACTAGTTCCACAGAGAAAAATTTGGCAGCTCGCAAGGCCGGAAAAGGGAAACCCAAGGACGAGTGCTGGCTCTTCAGCAAGGAAGGAAAATGCACTCGTGGGGCCTCCTGCCGCTACCTCCATGTTGCAGGGAAGGTGAGAGGGGTGTGTTTCTTGTGGGACAAACAGGGGGAGTGTAGATGGGCCGACAAATGTAGGTTTGAGCATGACCCCACTAAAGCCAAGAAGACCCCTCCCAAACCGGCAGACACCCCCAAGGGGGAGAAAAGCAAGAAGAGCGAGAAGAGCAAGGGGCCAAAGTGCTTTGATTGCTTTGAAAAGGGGCACATCGCCGGGAAGTGCAGCAAGAAGTGCCGGTTGTGCGGGGGCAATCACAAGTTGAGCAAGTGTCCAGACAAAGGCCGAAAGGAGAAGGGCGAGGCAGCAAAAGGCTCAAAAGGGGGGAGTGATAGCGATGACTCCGAGGATGAGGAGCCGGGCGTAGCCTTAGCTCAGATGGTAAAGTTCCTAACCGGCAAGTCCAAAGACAAAGCCCTCATGGCTAAACCCGGGGGTGCCAACCTTCCCGAGCCGATCATACCACCGGAGGACGAGAACAGTCTTGAGGATGATGCCGACATAGATAAGATGAATGAGGGGCGATGCCATGGAGTAGCGGAAGGAAAGCGCCGGTGCGTTGCCCGGTTGAAGGACCTTGAGTATCCCTTCAACAGCCTTAGGATTAAGGCAGCCACTCTCATCGATAGCAACTATTGCGTTGAGCATCAGTAGCAGCGAGCCAAGCAAGAGAGAGAGAATGCCTTGCGCCGGGGGCAGCCGACATAGCACGAAAGGATCATCTGGCTCTAATGTGCGAGATGGGAGAACGGGGGTTAGAAGCCCAAATCAAAAGTGGGAGTCATCCCCTAATGGTTGAGGCCATAGTGAGGCACGAAGCCGCGAAGCGGGGTATCCCGTGGAACCGGTCCCTCTTGCCCATCATCCATTATGCCAAGCCCCGTGAACCCGGACAGTTCACCGAATGGGTCATTAGCCGACAACCGGTAACATGGGAGGCGTCTGGTGTACCCTCATGGCGGAAGGTGTACCGCCAACATGAACTCAGGACGGTGCACAAGCGAAGCATATGTACTTCAGAGGTGGGGTATCCCCCCCTCGTGGGGGAGTTGTGCCCCCGCCCGTAGCATCGGTGCCTGTACGCGCCCAAGAGGTGAAGGGTACTCCCCTCCGTCCGGTAGCACCCAGCCCCCGTGGAGAGAGTAAGGGTAGACCTAGCGGGGCGAGCGGGCCGTCAGCGGTACCTGCCCCGAAGGGTGAGATTAGTTCAAAGGCCGAGCCGGCTGAGGCTGGTAGTGGTATCATGAGCCAAAACCTGAAATCTTTACTCAAAGCAAAAAGGGAAAAGGTACATGGGTTGAAGGTGAGGCCCGGCCCGGAGGACTACCAACCCGATGGTTTGGCGGACGTTGAAGATGAGCCCCCGGAGATGCAGCCCGATGCCGATCCTTCCTCGGAATCCGACGGGGAAGGGGAGCATGTAGGTGAAGAGTCCCCGGCTAGAGATGGAGACGTGGGTAGAGCTCCGGTAAGGGCGTCCCCCATAGGTCCTGACCCTAGTGTTGATGCCGAACCCGGTGGTGGGGATGCTACCGCCGGGACCGATAGCAATGCGGTGACTACGCCCTCCACCAGCCCAAGCAATAGGCGTAGATCAGTGGGCGCTCGTGCGTTTAGCTTCCTTGAGACGGTCCGAGCCTCCGTGAGTGGGATGCCCTGGTTTGCGTCCCATGCTAAGACGGTACCCCCTGCAGACCGAAATGTGACTTCCCTGTTACCCCCTACTACTAGTACCAGTCCGTCTACGGCCCCCTCAACCTTAGCTGAGCCTGATAGTCCTACCCAACTAGGTACCGGAGAGCGGGAGAGTCGACTCCGAGCAGTGGCAGAGCAGCAAGAGGAGATGCGCCGGTTGCATCGTCCGGCGTTGAGCGGTGAGGAAGAAAAAGATGAAGCTGACTTCCGGAACAGGTGGGGAGAATGGACTAGGCTGTTGTACGACTGGGCGCAGGGGAGTGAGTATCCCATGAACAAGTCTAGATGGCCGAGACATTGGGCCGTAGAAGGAGCAGCAGCAAGTAGTGCCGTCGGGTTTCAACCTCGTACTAAGCAGTTCAGAGTCCGGGAAAGGGTGGTAGGCGGTGAGAGCGTACTAGAGAAGGAATACGCAAGTTTGCCGGAAGCCGAGGGAGAAGCTGACCCGGTTGACGACCTAGTTCGTTTCATGACGGAACGCGGATGGATGGCTAAGGGGATCCGGCTAGCAGAACAAGACCCTCCTAGGACGGAGTGCGGACAAAGACCCCATATTCGATTCGGGAGCTACGTTGCACTTTGTGCCGGCCGGAGCTGAACAACGCTTGTTCACCATTCAGCGAGGGATGAAACGGGTAGATACGGTCAACGGGGAGACCACCGTGACTAAGAAGGGCTCATTAGACATGACGACCGTGAACGGAAAGGGGGAAAAGAACAAGTTACATCTAGGTAGTGTGTGGGTTAGCCCCAACATCGATGAAACCATAGTCTCCGGGCCACAGTTAGCCAAGGAAGGTTACAGTGTAGTTCTCAACAAGAAGGGAGAGGGATACATCACTAAGGCCCGGCTACCGGACATTTCCCCAGAGCTTAAGGCCGGGGTCAAAGTGTGGCGTTGCGTGACGTCCACCGACCAAGAGCTGGCTGCGGATAAGATTGAGGCTAGAGCTTTCTTTGGAAAGGAGATGGCTAAGGTCACGGAGTTGACTAGTGAACAACTTCATCAGAAGTTCGGAGGGCCCGGAAGCGGCATGCAGCGCCTCCTCAGTGAAGCGTACGGGATCAAGATAGTGGGTGACAAAACCCATGAGCAAGCGGTAAAAGAGTGTAAGGAGTGCCAGCCGCCAAAGGGGGAAAAGTGAACCACCCGGCAAGCAACCAGTTGACACAGGTAGGGAAGTTCGAAGCCGTGGCGTTCGACAAGTCCGGGTGCCTACGCAAACCCCTCTATGGGGGGTTTGGTACGGCATGGTGGGAATCGAGGCTAACACCGGGTATGCGTTTGGCCTCCTTCTAAAGGATGGCACCGCGGCACCACAAGTGCGTTTCATGCGGGAATGCTTTCTTAAGACGCAAAGCGGCAAGAAGGTGAAGGAAGTCCGGGTAGACGGTGAGCATATCTCAGCTGACTTCAAGGAGCTAGTCCGGGACAAGGGAGTGAGGAAGAGGATCAACACCCTCAACGAACACAACAAGAACGCCTATGCCGAAGTGTCCCAACGTGACTTTTGGCGCAAAGCGCGCCATAACCTGGTTAAGGCTCAGCTGCCCTATGAACTCTTGGGATATGCGTGGCAGCACGCTATCCTCTTGCACAACCTTTCACCGAAGCGATCCGGTGGTGAGGTCCGGATGTTTGAGCTTATGCCCCGTGAAAGGAAGGTAAATTGGATAGCTTACCTTCATCCTTTTGGGTGTCTATGCCACATGGTCATCGAGGGCAGGTCAGGACATGACGAGAGCCGGACGCACATGGCCGCCTGGTTAGGGCTGAGTTTGGAGTATTCCGCACACTTGATCCTGTGTGAAGGTAGGGTGTTCCTATGGCGAAACGTCAAGAACTTTGACGACAACCAGCCGGCCTGGCCTTTGTTGCAACCCCTCTGGGAGAAGAAGGGCCTGAGCTTGGAGCCGTTCAAGGGAGACCCGTTAGAAGACGCCGCTCTTGAGTAGCTGTTTGTCCCAAAGTCCCGGGTGGGGGTGACCGATCCCGGTGAAGGTAAGAAGGCCCCGGATCAGGGGGAGCTTGACAGCTCCGATTCCGACGGCGAAGTGGAGGAAGCGACCTCTGAGCAGGAAGCAGTGAAAGCCGAGAAAGAAGCCCCCGATCCCGACCCGGAAACAATAGGGGAGTTGAAGGGAAGGTGGGTGGAGACCCCAGCCACTCAGTGGGGCTGGGCTTGGGCCAAGAAGACCTATGGGGTGGGTTTTCGGGACAAGGTCCGACGAGGTCAGGTGCAAGACGTGAGTGAACCCATATGAGTTAAGAAGCAGAAGAAAAACGGACCAGCCCACTTGGTAAAGTTTGAGGATGACGACTCCCCAGACCGTATGTTAGAGTCGGAGATCGTCAAGTACCTTGCCGATGGTCCGGAGACCGCACATGCCGCCACGTTCACTAGACCGGTGAGTGAGAAGCAAGCTGATGAGCTAGGGTACTGGGACGACGCCCGAGCCGAAGAGATGGCTACGCTCTGGGAGAAGGGTTGCTTCCGGAGAGTCCGAGCCGACTTAGTAGACAAGAAAGACATTTGTGAAGGGCGGTTCGTTGATGCCACCGAAGAGGCAGGGGGAGAGATCCTAAAGTTCAAAAGCCGATGGACTGCCAAGGGGCTTTCCATGATACAGGGATGGCATTTTGGGAAACGGGACTTCCCAACCCCGTGTGCCCTTACCATCTTGATGCTTTTCGCCCTAACAGTGTTCTTTGGCTTAGTCTTGCCAAAGTGGGACGTTGGCAGCGCATACACAGAGGCGTCTGCAGCTGAGCAGGGGTATCGCCCCAGTTACATTGTACCACCGTTTGGTTTAGAAGAGCCGGGGTATGTGTGGGAAATGCTTAACGCCCTCTATGGCAGACCGGACGCGGGCCGCAAATGGTGGCGGTACAAGCTAGTCCCGTTCTTAGAAGGTTTGGGCTTTAAGGCTCATATCGCTTTTCCTTGCTTCTTTTGGCGCTGGCTACCCGGTAAGGACAAACCGGACTTTGTGTTCGTGCACGTCGACGACATGATGGGAGCGTTCAGTGGTAAGGATGTAGAAGCGGAGTTCTTAGCTGCTGGTAAGAAGGCCTTTAGGGTCTTTAAGCAAGAGGCGCCAACCGGGGTGGTAGGCTTGAACATCGAAGATAAGGAAGACTGTCGGTTAGGCCGGACGATCAAGATCTCTCAGTGCACCGGTCTAGCTACTGTCGACTCGCCGTGGTTGATGCCGGGGGTGCGGGCCGGAAAGCAGTCCGTGTTAGAGCAGTTCTCGCCGCAGCACATCGTAGGTGTCCTCTTGTGGACACGTATCACTCGGCATGAGGTGTTGGGCCCGCTCGGGGAGGTAGCGACCCATGCCTCCAAGCCCGAGTTGTTCAATTATCAGCAAGCCGAGCAGGTTGTGCGGTACCTTAACGGTACGCGTTCAAAAGGCATTCGCTTTACTAAAGCGAACGGCACCCGTTTGATGTCGTGGGCCGACTCAAGTTGGAAGGGTACGCCGGAAGATCGTCGCGCCCGGTTGGCGGGCTTTCACTTCTTTATGGGTGGCTCAGTGCTCCCCTTCTGCATGAAACGGAACGTGTCGGTGGTCCTCCCGAAGGACGCGGCCCTGCGTGCGCGTGTGGAAGAGAAGGCGCGAGCGCTGAGCGACGAGCTGGTGGCGGCTGTGCCCGGCAGCGGGGACCCAGAAGAGGCGGCGGTCGGAGCGCGTCTGGTGCCAGCGGCACCCGAAGCCTCCTCATGTGAGGCGGAGGTTTATGCAATGGTGGAGTCTTATCATGGACAAGACAAGATTGTGAACTTTGTGCAGGGAATCGCAGACGGCCGGGTCGCGGACGCCATGGGGCCGTACGGGTGGGGGCAGCCCCCCATCCTGTACGGCGACAACCAGGGAGCGTTGGACCTCGCCGACAGCAATCTGTTTGCTAGGAAGCTGGGACATGTGGACCTGCGATGCGCCATCATCAACCAGAAGGTGGACGCCGGGCTCGTTGTCAACGAGAAGGTGGGCTCAACCGACAATCTGGCCGACATAAACACTAAGGCTATGCGGGGTGAGCCTTACGACCGTCGGCTTCGGCACGTGGCCCAGGATTAAAGACTCGGGGAACCGCTCCCTCTTAGAGGGACAAACCCCCGACAGCAGGACTTTCTCCAACGTGGACTTTGGGTAGGACTCTTGTCAGGTTCCCGGTGGTCCGGGGATAGATATTGACAATTAGGTGACTATATTGCCGAACTCCACAAGCTGTGGAGACGTAGGCTAGCACCTCTGCTTTCGCTTAGTCTTATTTTTGTGCACTGTTGTGCCTGTAGCGCTTTAGTTGATATAGTGCAGCTATATAGCCGAACTCCACTGGAGACGTAGGGTAGCTCACTTTGCGCTTTGCTCATTTTTCTAATCTAGTTGTTAGTAGCACGGTATGGTAGGACAGTGACTCGTAAGGGAGGCTAATAAGGGGGAGCATTGGACAATTAATTAGATCCTTCCTCCTCAGCTATGTCCATATTGCTATTTTATACGTCAGCCTTATTCGTTACGGTTAGTAGTATTATTAGTTATTAATACCGTCATTTAGAGTACCTTTTCTGGTACTGGTGGCACTAGCTTTTTACCATTACTATTATTGCCCATATCAGGCCGTTTCGTGGTTCATTTTCTGGAGGTACATCTTTTGTGTGACGTCGTCAGTTGGACTGGCGGGAATTGTTCAGTATGGTTAAATTCTTTTACGTGGGAAGCAGTTGGCCGGTAGGAGGGGGACGCCCCGAGTTCCGGTCGCCGTTTGCAGAAGTCGCGAGGGTTTTCTCCCAACGAGCATAAGTTAAGTTGGTTAGAGGGTTACAAAGTTAGTATTGCGTTAGTGCATATAGTTGTTAGTACGGCTCCGGTAATTTCTGAATAGGGCTACACATATTTACCATCATATATGCAAGGTTAGTAGCATAAGGTAGATGGGGCCGTTCAAGTAGTATTCCTAAATAGGGGGAGCAATGGATAATTTATTAATTAATAATAGTATTTAGTCATACCGGCCCACCCCAATGACAATTACCTATTTTTACCTATATCACTCTAAGTGTAACGGTGAATTTAACTTTGAGAGACTCGCCATCGGGAACCTTTACCGATCCCTTTCAGGATCACTCCGGGCTACTCTAGCAAGACTGTCTCGCAGTAAGGAAACGCACTTTAATAACTCGTATAAGTAAGAGAACTGAACTAACCGCGGGAGAATCTGCCACGTCACACAGAAGCTGCCACGTCACAAAACTGACTAACTTAGATGGCCAAGTTACGTAGTTATAATTATGACT
>WBZZ01003477.1:185000-190000 GCA_019918135.1 Paulinella micropora
TTATTATTATTATTATTATTATTATTATTATTATTATTATTATTGTTATTATGGAGGGGTGCACAGTATGGCACCCCACGGGAAGAGGAGGTGGTTGGGCCTCTTCCCACTGGTTTCGAGGCTATGTGGTTGTGTTGGCTCCGAGGCTATGTTGTTGTGTTGGTTCCGAGGCTATGTTGTTGTGTTGGTTCCGAGGCTCTGTTGTTGTGTGGGTTCCGAGGCTATGTCGATGTGGGTTCCGAGGCTATGTTGTTGTGTTGGTTCCGAGGCCATGTCGTTGTGTTGTTTTTTATAAGACATACACCACGTGGGATCAAAGGGGTATTTACATTCCGCGATCTAGGGGTGGTGACGGGTTTCGAGGCGTCCCAGATACTTACCACAAAACGTCCTCATGCGCTGGCAGACCGCATGAAATGTCTGCTACCCCTGTGAGTACCTCCATGCGGGCCCTACCCAGTCTCGTGGAGCTCTCATGCGGGGAAGATCAATCATTTGTAGTTGATTTCCTGCAAGGTACCCGACACTGCGGGTAGTAGGGACTTCCTTTTGGGGCCTTCTATGCAGGATGGTTAGAGTCACTTTTTCCTCCCCAACATACTCACTGTAGTCCCTGTTGGGTCGAGGGATGGAGGCGCATGGCCCTCGGGCTCAGCCATGACAGATCAATACATATTATTATTATTATTATTATTATTATTATTATTATTATTATTATTATTATTATTATTATTGCCCGTCTGGAAGTGTTGGAACTGCCCTTGCGGGGGTGTCATTAGAGCTTATCGTCAATTCTTCGTACTCCCCTCACGGGTGAGACGATGGAGGCGCATGTGCAGAAATGCATCAGCCATTGACAGAGAAGCACTATTATTATTATTATTATTATTATTATTATTATTATTATTATTATTATTATTATTATTATTATTATTATTATTATTATTATTATTATTATTATTATTATTATTATTTTGGACACCGTGATAGCCCAGTGGTCAAGTTCTACCATCTGGGCCCTGTCGCCAGTTCGATTCCCGTCGGTGCCACCAGTATTTTCATTGAACATACCGATCCGTCTGGACCAGTATTTTCATTGAACATACCGGCCCGTCTGGAAGTGTTGGAACTGCCCTTGCGGGGGTGTCATTAGAGCCTATCGTCAATTCTTCGTACTCCCCTCACGGGTGAGACGATGGAGGCGCATGTGCAGAAATGCATCAGCCATTGACAGAGAAGCACTATTATTATTATTATTATTATTATTATTATTATTATTATTATTATTATTATTATTATTATTATTATTATTATTATTATTATTATTATTATTATTATTATTATTATTATTATTATATCATTACGATTGGACACCGTGATGGCCCAGTGGTCAAGTTCTACCATCTGGGCCCTGTCGCCAGTTCGATTCCCGTCGGTGCCACCAGTATTTTCATTGAACATACCGATCCGTCTGGACCAGTATTTTCATTGAACATACCGGCCCGTCTGGAAGTGTTGGAACTGCCCTTGCGGGGGTGTCATTAGAGCTTATCGTCAATTCTTCGTACTCCCCTCACGGGTGAGACGATGGAGGCGCATGTGCAGAAATGCATCAGCCATTGACAGAGAAGCACTATTATTATTATTATTATTATTATTATTATTATTATTATTATTATTATTATTATTATTATTATTATTATTATTATTATTATTATTATTATTATTATTATTATTATTATTATATCATTACGATTGGACACCGTGATGGCCCAGTGGTCAAGTTCTACCATCTGGGCCCTGTCGCCAGTTCGATTCCCGTCGGTGCCACCAGTATTTTCATTGAACATACAGGTCTATTTCTGGACCAGTATTTTCATTGAACATACCGGCCCGTCTGGAAGTGTTGGAACTGCCCTTGCGGGGGTGTCATTAGAGCTTATCGTCAATTCTTCGTACTCCCCTCACGGGTGAGACGATGGAGGCGCATGTGCAGAAATGCATCAGCCATTTACAGAGAAGCACTATTATTATTATTATTATTATTATTATTATTATTATTATTATTATTATTATTATTATTATTATTATTATTATTATTATTAGGGAGTACATAGGCCATCGGTCCTTTCCATGGGCTGATTGGTATAAAGCTCCTAGAGTAATGTTCTATGCCGTCACTTCCTTTATTCCACCGATTGGTGTGGAGACTTTCCTTATGGAATGGAGGACTGGATGCACATGGCCTTTTGGCTCAGCAATTGCAGGAGATACACTATTATTATTATTATTATTATTATTATTATTATTATTATTATTATTATTATTATTATTGTAGTCTTGCCCTCAGGAGCTCCATCGGTGGCCTATAATCAGTCGAGAGACTGACTAGGTGGGGATGGAGCACCTCGAACAAGGGCATGAGCCTCAGCTGCATCATTATGCCTTAGTGTTGACTGTGATATATTTGAGGGTAACACCTGATGATAAAAACTTAGTCACGCTTGTTTATCAGAGCTCCAGCCCAATGGCCTTACGGCGTTAAACTGTGATGCCAACTCAAAACCATTTGGTGGATGATGCTGGGGAGGAGGGTTGTTGGGCGCCTGTCGAAGATCTTAAACTCCGCTACGCCGGTTGATAGCCCGTGGACCCAGCGGATACCAAATTGTTATGGGTGGGGTTTTGAGGTAGTTCTAGCAACCATGCTTGGTGTACGCACTTGCACATGCGGCAACGTTTTGCAAGAGGTTGTTGGGACTGCGGAATAACCTCGGCTTAGTGTAGTCTTGCCCTCAGGAGCTCCATCGGTGGCCCCTATAATCAGTCGAGAGACTGACTAGGTGGGGATGGAGCACCTCGAACAAGGGCATGGAAGCTCATGTCCGGAAACGGATCGTGCCATCAGCTGCATCAGTATGCCTTAGAGGAAGTATATTATTATTATTATTATTATTATTATTATTATTATTATTATTATTATTATTATTATTATTATTATTATTATTATTATTATTGTTATTATTATTATTAGGGAGTACAAAGGCCATCGGTCTCTTTCCATGGGCTGATTGGTATAAAGCTCCTAGAGTAATGTTCTATGCCGTCACTTCCTTTATTCCACCGATTGGTGTGCAGACTTTCCTTATGGAATGGAGGACTGGATGCACATGGCCGTTTGGCTCAGCAATTGGCAGACGATACATACATACATACATATTATTATTATTATTATTATTATTATTATTATTATTTATGGACACCGTGATAGCCCAGTGGTCAAGTTCTACCATCTGGGCCTGTCGCCAGTTCGATTCCCGTCGGTGCCACCAGTATTTTCATTGAACATATCGGTCTATTTCTGGACCAGTATTTTCATTGAACATACCGGCCCGTCTGGAAGTGTTGGAACTGCCCTTGCGGGGGTGTCATTAGAGCCTATCGTCAATTCTTCGTACTCCCCTCACGGGTGAGACGATGGAGGCGCATGTGCAGAAATGCATCAGCCATTGACAGAGAAGCACTATTATTATTATTATTATTATTATTATTATTATTATGATTATTATGATTATTATTATTATTATTATGGAGGCACATGTCCAGGATCTGGATCTGATGCTATAGTCTGAGGAAGCCTATTATTATTATTATTATTATTATTATTATTATTATTATTATTATTATTATTATTATTATTATTATTATTATTATTATTATTATCTGGGCCCTGTCGCCAGTTCGATTCCCGTCGGTGCCACCAGTATTTTCATTGAACATACCGGTCCGTCTGGACCAGTATTTTCATTGAACATACCGGTCCGTCTGGAAGTGTTGGAACTGTCCTTGCGGGGGTGTCATTAGAGCCTATCTTCAATTCTTCGTACTCCCCTCACGGGTGAGACGATGGAGGCGCATGTGCAGAAATGCATCAGCCATTGACAGAGAAGCACTATTATTATTATTATTATTATTATTATTATTATTATTATTATTATTATTATTAGGCGCATGTGCAGAAATGCATCAGCCATCGACAGAGAAGCACTATTATTATTATTATTATTATTATTATTTTCTACCATCTGGGCCCTGTCACCAGTTCGATTCCCGTCGGTGCCACCAGTATTTTCATTGAACATACCGGTCTATTTCTGGACCAGTATTTTCATTGAACATACCGGCCCGTCTGGAAGTGTTGGAACTGCCCTTGCGGGGGTGTCATTAGAGCTTATCGTCAATTCTTCGTACTCCCCTCACGGGTGAGACGATGGAGGCGCATGTGCAGAAATGCATCAGCCATTGACAGAGAAGCACTATTATTATTATTATTATTATTATTATTATTATTATTATTATTATTATTATTATTATTATTATTATTATTATTATTATTAGCCCAATGGCCTCAAGGCGTTAAACTGTGACGCCAACTCATAACCCTTTGGTGGTAGATGCTGGGGAGGAGGGTCGTTGCGCGCGTAAAAGATCTTAAACTCCGCATATGCTGGTTGATAGCCCAGGACCCAGCAGACACCAGATTGTTATGGATGGGGTTTCGAGGCAGCTCTAGCAACCGCGCTTGGTGTATGCACTTGCACATTCGGTGACGTCTTGCAAGAGGTTGCTGGGACTGCGGAATAACCTCGGCTTAGTGCAGTCTTGCCCTCAGGAGCTCCATCGGTGGCCCCGATCATCAGGCGAGAGACTGACACGGGGGGGTGGAGGACCTCGAACAAGGGTATTGGAGGCTTATGTCCGTTGAGGATATGCCATTAGCTGCATCAGTACGCCTCAGATATAGTATTATTATTATTATTATTATTATTATTATTATTATTATTATTATTATTATTATTATTATTATTATTATTATTATGTATGTGCGTATGTATGTATGAATGTATGTATGAATGTATGTATGAATGTATGTATATGTATGTATGTATGTATGTATGATAGAACTGCCTCAAAACCCCATCCATAACAATTTGACAGAC
>WBZZ01003477.1:195000-212500 GCA_019918135.1 Paulinella micropora
GTCTCCATCAGGAGCATATGCAAACACAGGATCATGCATTCGCGCATTTAGGTAGGCATTCTTAAAGTCAACACCATACAGCTTATGGCCATGCCAAGCAGCAAGCTTTGCAAGCATTAGCAGTGAGCGATGCGAGGCACAAGGAACAAACAACTGATCAGGGTTAAAACTAACTCCTGGCTCTAACATATCTCCCCTCAAAGCTAGTCTAGACTTAACAAACTTCCTATTGTTCTCGTCTATCTTCACTTTATGAACCCATGTGAGCCTAACTATCTTGCTAACTCCAGCCTTTTTGGCTTCACTATAGTTAACCCAAGTGTATGTCTTAAAGTCTTTAAGAGACTGTATCTCCTTCTTCATGCCTTCTTGCAAATCTTTCGCTGTCATACCCTGCTCTGCTATCTCTTTCGGCACACGAATGTTAAGACAAAGCAAAAGCTCATTCAGCTCATTCATGCATCTTTCATGACAATATTAACATAGCACTCTCCAACTCTCCGGCAGGCAATACGGACTCTCCCTCACTTACCCTGTACTTGCTGATCTCTGAAATTAGCATCTTCTCTAGTTTGTCTTCAAACTGTACAAAGTGAGATGGCTTAGGTTGTTTTCTAACTTTTAACCGTTTTTGGGGGCACATTTCTGCTTTACTATTCCTATGCGTACTTTGCTCTCCCATCCTTCTCCGTAAGTCTTCTGTGCCCACTCCTCTCCCCAATCTCTTGCAGGGACTCTCACTCTCAATCCCTCTAGTTCCTGAACCTCAACTACCTTTCGTTCTCGTTTTAGTTCAGTATGCGGTCGTGATTGTGGTTGTTGTGCTTGTCGTCTTGCTCTCTTTGCTTCGTGAACTATGTTAGCTTCTGTGATCTTATCACTTTGATCCCATGTTCTTCGTTTACTAGGCTGCTCACTCTCTTCATATGCTCTTCTCTCGTGTTGTGTCTGTGGATCAGATGCATCTGTGAGTGCGTGTGCGTGTCCTAGTCCTGTGTTGGTTGTCTGTGGGGTTGTGTCGGTGGGATGGGGTGCAGCTGTCGATGTTGTGTCGATGTCCTGTGTAGAGAAGCTATCTTGTGTTGGTGTGTGATTGTGATCTAAGCTGTCTCCCCCTGTGTCCCCTCCATACTCCATCTGCTCTTGTTGACTGTCTGACTGGCTAACATCATCGACATGGTCATATGAGTCGTCATCGTCATGAGTCTGTGTCGTATCCTTTTGTGTGTGGGTGGTTGTGGCTGTGGTGGTGGAGGTTGTGGTGTGTGTCTGTTCGACATCGACATCCTTACTCTCACTCTCCCCCTCAGCTACATCCTCATCCCACTCTACTGTCCTATCTGGGTGTGCTTCCTTACCTATCATGTACGGATTGAACCGCACGTTTCTAACTCCTGCTATCACCTTCCTACCGTCCCACACTCTGTATAACTCCCTAAAAAAGTCATACCCTACTAGCATGACCATTCTTTCCTCTAAACTGACCTTTTCTACCTTTACCTGTGTACATAACTCCCATGCATCCTATTGGTCTGAGGTGGGTTAGGAAAGGTTTTCTGCCTAAGAGCTGCTCATATGGGGAAATCCCTTTTCTTGGCCCATGAGTGGCGGGCAAGATGTTGTGGAGGGTGGTGGCAGAATGCTCCATTTTTGCCCAAAATGAAATGGGCAAATGGGCATGATACCGCATAGCCCTTGCGGCTCCTGCCGTTATATCATTAGCTTTATGGGGTTTCCATCCTTGTCCCCCGTTGCTGAGGTCTTCCATATAAACTGCCTCGGCTTCCACCACTCAATCACTTCTTTCGGGATGTCAAACTCCTGATCACACCTTATCTCTCTAACTTTATTTCCTGTCTGTCTCTCGTAAAATGCTACCGCCTGCTTAATGCAGTCAATAAATTCGTTCTTGTGCGAAAGATAATAATCTTTAATAAACAACGAGTAATCATCCGTAACCGAAAATTTATGTCTCTTCCCGTGTATTGAACGTGCTGCCCACGTCCCGGTGTCTATGTGCAGTACTACTCCTGGCTTACTAGCTCTCTCTATCCTATTGACCTTAAACCTAGGCAACTGCTTCGCCTTACCTATCATGCAGGCTTCACAGTACTCTACTTTCTTCTCGTCTCCTACTAGCTTTATGCCTAATGCATTCGCCAGAGCTCTCATCTTCTTAACGCTATAGTGTCCACAAGCATAGTGGAACAATTCTATATCTACCTTCCTGATTGAACCTGGCTTGCGGGGATAAGATGCATACAGCGTTACCTCCCCCGTTTTGCCTTCTGACTGTCTACACTCGTCTCTCTCTCTCTCTCTCTCTCTCTCTCTCTCTCTCTCTCTTGGGGTTTCCCTCCCCTTTCACCCCATTACCTCTCTACTTTGCTTGTGTGGAGGCTCGTAACGGTCGTTGATGTCTAATGGAGTGTCAAACTCGTCATCCCACCTGTAAAGGAGGGTTGACATGTTTGCCTCTTACTCTCTCCTCAATCCTTACGGGGTGTTTTAGAATAAGTAACTGTCCATTCTGATGAATGACAGACCGATGATGGATGTGATCCATCCTGCCGGTCGACGCAATATTCACGGGTAACCTAGTGTCAAGTAGCATAGGCCTTGACACCGTAACCGGTTTACCGTGTCCGTTGATGCGTGTTACCCTTGCTGTCCCCTCCTGCCCTATCTCGCACTCTCCGTTACCTGTTACTAGCTTAATAGGGGGTACTGACTTGATGTCATGTAATATTTCGGGATTGCAGGCTATGTCCCTAGAAGACCCACTGTCCTGAACTATCGTGTTTTTCCTATCTCGCCCACCTTCCCCATCTAACACTAATGCATAGTTCTGTCTGCTGTCTTTGTGTTTTGATGGTGTTGGTGGCTGAGTGGTGTGGGTGTCTTGGGTTTGTGTTGGTGGGATAATGTCGTGCTAACTGCGTGTGCAATCCCTCTATCGCTCTTACCACATCTGTCAAGAACTCGTCTAGCACTAACTTCCCCTCACTCACTCTCTTCACCACACCATTGCTTTCTCTGCATGTTGTGGTGAGTTGTTGAGCGAGCTGTGCTATGTCTTTGAACGTAATGATGGGTGGTGTGTTGGTGTGTGGCTGAGCTTGTGGTGTTGGACCCAGTTGTGGTGTTGAGGTTGCAGCAGTGCCTCCCCGCCGTTCCCTCTTGGACTCCCCGGTCCCTGCAACAACACTGGGCAGTCCGGCAGATTCCGGACTCCCACTCACATCGTGAGTCTCCTTCTTATGCTTCTGTATGTATTTCCGAACATTCCCTTTTCGCGTGAATTGCAGATATTCAGTGTCAATGTCAGAATCATCCATACATGCTGTCATGGCATCATCATGTCTTATTTCATCTGAACATCGGGAATCATTGTCATCTATCTCTTCCTCATCTTCTTCCTCATCGCCTCCCTCACTCTGTCTTGGCGTGTCGCATGTGCGTGCTTGTGGTGTGGTGTGAGGTGTCGATGTGGTGGATGTGGGTGTTTGCGGTGCTGTTCCCTGGACCTGACTCCCCCTCTCTTCCCCTCTCGCCTTATTCTTCTCCCTCTCTCTTACCCTCTGTGGAGATTGTTCAGTGAAAGTGGTAGTGAGATTTTGTGGTATCACTAACACTCTCGCTTTCGCATCAGCTATTAAACCTCTCTCGTCTGGATAATAAGGTGATTTGGGGGGTCGGAGGTTGGGCTGACAGATAGATCAAGTAAAGGGTACTCTGAGTCCTGATTTTTAGCGTGATATCCGCAGTATTCCCCGAAAACCATACGCGAAGCTTGCACTGCATTAGGCCCTTTCTTATCATGTTCAAGCGAAATCTGACAAGGGGTATCCTTTTAATTTTCCCATGACACTTCAGAGAACGGGGCCTCTCTCGGCTATAGCTAGCTAGACTGAGTGGAGGGGTTGAGGTGTCAGACGCTTGATGCTTTGGGGGTGCTTTGGTATGTTTGTGGCCTGACTCAGAGGTTTTAGTAGTTTTGTTTAGTGAGGGTAGAGGGGCTAAACTGGGGTTTGGACTCCTAACTCTCTTACGTTCTGCCTGTGGGGAACGAACACCTGCGGCTCGGTCTGGGGCTCCCCAGACTCGACGTTCTCCCGTTGGGCCCCACTTTGTGAACACCTGGCACAGACTGGGGTTCCCCAGCCTCTGCATTTCCTCTCCCTGATCTTTCAGGCTCCTCTTCGTCGTCATTTTCTCCTAACTCACTTCCCCCCATAATAATGAGTAATGCGTCTTCGTCTGACTCTTCTTTTTCTTCTTCCTCCTCCTCTCTCAGTAGAGCTATATCCTTCTTGGGCTTGTTCTTCTTGTTGTGTGTCTTTCCCTTTCTCTTGCCCTTCTCTTGCTTGAGTTTATCATCTCTCTCTTGGTTTTGTTTTTTGGCCTTAGTGTCCGGGCAATACTTCTTCGTATGACCTTTCTTGTCACACGCGAAACACGTAACTTTCAGCCACCATTCCTCCTTCTTCTTAAGCTTTCTGTACTTGCCCTTACCCCCATCCCCTTCATCTTCCTGATCATCTAGCATGAGGTTTGTCTCCTTCTTCAGCTGCCTCGTGCTCTTGTTCACTCTCTCTTCTCTTCTTCCTTCCACTTGTCATTTCTCCACGATGCCCATGTGTCTCTCGCACTATCGACTAAGTCGTCAAGCAAAAGACAGAAGCAAACATTTTTTCTCCCCCACTAACTTAAAATTTTAACTAGTTTAATGATAAATGTATTAAACTAGTTAAACTCATTGTAAACATCTAGTATTAAAATGATGAATAGAGGCAAAAATCCATAAATATTAAAAGTAAAATATAAAAATAGAATAGAAATGAAAAATATTAGACAGACATAAACAGGTAAGGCAAGCAAAGGCAAAAGAGACGATGAGCAAAAATGAGGAGAGGAAGAAGATGCCGAGGCATACATAGTAGAGGATAACATATATCACAGGTAAGAAGGTAGCTATATAAAGGCCTAAATTCCCGAAACGGTAAATTGCTAGAATCCCCGAGCGTTTATGAGGACATATGAGCGGAAGGATGCACGTAAGGCTCAAACTGGAGAATGAGCTTAGCACGCCTCGGGCATTATATACATATATATATATGTATATATATATATAAATATATAAATATATATATACATATATATAATATATACATATATATATTTATATATATTATATTATATTATATTATATTATATTATATTATATTATATTATATTATATTATATTATATTATATTATATTATATTATATTATATTATATTATATTATATTATATTATATTATATTATATTATATTATATTATATTATATTATATTATATTATATTATATTATATTATATTATATTATATTATATTATATTATATTATATTATATTATATTATATATATTATATTATATTATATTTATTATATTATATTATATTATATTATATTATATTATATTATATTATATTATATTATATTATATTATATTATATTATATTATATTATATTATATTATATTATATTATATTATATTATATTATATTATATTATATTATATATATATATATATATATATTTCACTAACTTAGAATTTAATGATCAATGTATGTGTGTGTGTTTTTTTAAAATATACATATACATATATATGTACATGTACATATTATATATATATATACACAGCATATATATATAATATATATATATGTATATATAAATGTATATATTTATATATAATACAGTAAGCAAGCTTTAATGGTAAAAAAGAAAAGGGGTGAAAGAAGTAAAAACAAACTATCTGGTCTAAGGAACATCAGTGCAGGTCCTAAAGGAAAACTGGAACTAAGGTTCAACAGTTAGGCTCCTTGGAAAGAATAATAAGAGAGATGAAAGAAAAAGAGAAAAATATGAATAAGAATAACAGGAATGAAAATATGAAACAAAGGAGGCGAAGAAAGAACCACAAAACACAAAGAGAGACAAACAGACAAACCAGACAGGGGCAGGGGAGACGGCACAATAAAGCAAGGGCAGAATACAGAGATCAGACACAACTAACGCAGGGCGCAAGTGAGATCGATTGACAGTCAGTGAGACAGTCCTTAAGGAAACTGTAGCACCTAACGCAATTCACTCGCACCCCTAGGCTATCGTAGCCAGGAAGGGTTGGTGCAGAGCGTAGTAAGGCTCGACGTGGCGATTGCTCGCGACGCGACTATGCCGAGTGCTGCAATATCAGTAAGGAAACAGCAAGACAAGATCACAAGATATCTCGTTATGCTTTCCGCAAAGCTAAGTTAATTACCGAATGAGATATATAAAGGAACGAGAAATCATGTGATCTTTGTCTCACCGAAGGACAGGCTCAATCCTGGCAATCGTACAGACATGCAGCGGGCCCCAAGCTAATCGAGCCAAACTACTCCTCGCACAACCTCCTCACAGTCTCCACCAGCCACAACTTGAACAACAAGAAAAAGCAACAAACATAACTACTAAACAAAGGAATGCAAAGGAAACCTTCCTCAGGAAACACAAAAGGAACTCAACCACAAACAACAAACACTAAGAAAGGAAACGAGAGAGAGAGAGAGAGACTGAGAGAGAGAGAGATAGAGAGAGAGAGATAGAGAGAGAGTTTGGATACAACCCCAAGGGGTAATTACACAACGAACTCTAAATAAAGATCTCTATGGCTGCATTAAGTCCTAACTCCTGAGAGCAGGTGAAATACCAGTAAATAGCAGAGCGGTCACTTCGTTTATTTACGTAGATTTCTACTTGTTGCAGACTTTGGTTTGTAATGTACGAACACGACTGAACGTAGATTGTGAGCTTGCTAAGCTAAACTTCGCAAACTTAGCTACTGCAAAGTGCTTGAAGGCTGACTTCAAGTTGTTTGAGTTTGAAGTATTAATAACAAGTTGTAGATGAGGGGACTTTTGCTTTGGGAAAAATTCCCGGGCCCCATTCATGAATGAAGTTGTTGTGTTTTTTCACATCCACGTCCTTGTCAACAAATTTATCGATATGACTGTGTCATGGGGAAAGGACAAAAATGCAGTGATATGGGGAAAAAGGCAATTGGAGTCATATTATTAGCGACATTCAAGAGGAAAAAAAAATAGTTTTTCAGACATATGTAGGTTCTCCCTAATAAAAGTGGTCGGTAGAATACAAAAAAATATTTAGAACGCTACATTAAGATTTAATAGATAAAAACGATACTAAGTTGTAGTATGAATATCCTTATTAATGTTTCGTGAAGGAATCATTAAAAAGTATATAAAATTGACTGCAAACGATGACTTCAAAGTTGCAGCAAACAAGTTGGAAAAAGAGTCCAGAAAAATTTGGTGAACGGTGGCACTATCACCATTAGAAACATTGGAATCAGCGTCGATCCGCTTGCCTAACGACAAGGATTTGAATGAGCAAACGGGAGGTTGGTGAGGGAGAGCTGCCTCCTGAGCAGCCTCCCGAGGAGAGCGTTGAGATATTGCCACACCCATCCAAGGGAAAACACTGGATGGAGTGGTCTCTCCCAGCCCTGGAAAGCTGGCTGATTTCTCAGCGCGGCCAAAAGGCCTTGCCTCCAAGGTCCAATCTGAAAGATGCTGAGGTTGTTTTTGTTTTTGTTTCTCTCCTCTCGGTGTCTCATTGGTGTGGTGATAGGGCAAGACAATCAAAACATGGAGAGAGCTCATTATTGCTGAGGTGTTAGAGCTGAAGGAGTTAGAGACAGAGAGCGTAGGGATAGGTGAAATAAGGAAGAGACCTAGAAATGCTCCAACACCTTGGCAGAAGGAAAAAGAAAAGAGAGAACACAGGAAGAAAAAGATTGTGAAGCAAGAAGAGGTAAATACACACATACATACATACATACATCATGAGTCACGTGACAAATAGTAATAATAATATAATAATAATAATAATAATAATAATAATAATAATAATAATAATAATAATAATAATAATAATAATACTATGATAATAATAATAATAGTGCTTCTCTGTCAATGGCTGATGCATTTCTGCACATGCGCCTCCATCGTCTCACCCGTGAGGGGAGTACGAAGAATTGACGATAAGCTCTAATGACACCCCCGCAAGGGCAGTTCCACCACTTCCAGACGGGCCGGTATGTTCAATGAAAATACTGGTCCAGACGGATCGGTATGTTCAATGAAAATACTGGTGGCACCGACGGGAATCGAACTGGCGACAGGGCCCAGATGGTAGAACTTGACCACTGGGCTATCACGGTGTCCATAATAATAATAATAATAATAATAATAATAATAATAATAATAATAATAATAATAATAATAATAATAACAATAATATGACAACACTGAAGAACAACAACAACAACAACAACAACAACAATAATAATAATAATAATAATAATAATAATAATAATAATAATAATACATACATACATACATACATACATACATACATACATACACAGTAATAATAATAATAATACATACATACATACATACATACATACAGTAATAATAATAATAATAATAATAATAATAATAATAATAATAATAATAATAATAATAATAATAATAATAATAATAATAATAATAATAATAATACATACATACATACATACATACATACATAGTATTTACTAATACATTAACATACTGTCTGTATGTCTGTTGTTGTCGTAGGCTAACCTCTTCGAACAGGATGAGACACCTGAGGATTTGCTCTCTTTTTGTGTTCGCCGTCTGTTACAGGCCCCTTTTGTGTATGGAGAGGATGGGGATGCTGGCTCCAAAGCCAGGATCCTCTCCCCTTTTCCAGTTACCGTCAGCAAACAATGGTTTTCCACTTTCTTTGCAAGAAACGGGACACTGGAGAATAAGTTTTGGTTGGAATTTTAATTTTGGCTGGAATTTTAATTTTGGTTGGAATTTTGAATTTTTCAAATTAACGGCTATATTCGTCCGCAAAATCATCGTAAACTTTCGCGAAATGTTACAGTTAAATTGGAAAATTTGCATTTTTTTTTCACAAAAATGAAAATCTGACACAACAACTAAAAAATATTTTTTTTTCTGCCCCTCAGGCTCTTGAATGTCGCTAGTATTAATAATAGCTGAAATTTTAAGTTGATCGTCAACTTGAAGTCATTTCTGAACGAAATCGAAAAGTGTGACCAGTTAGAGAAGTCGAAACGAGATATGCCGGCCCACCCGGTATATAATAGCATTACTTACCGTTCCGGTCTGTCGGTTATCCTTGGTCTGGAGTCTACGGAGTCACTACTTGAGCTATTCCTCAGTCTTCATGTCGTTACGCGGACAGTTATCGGTTATTAAACTTACTCAGTAGTATCCGACGTACTATTGTAACAATCTGGAGTCGCAATATTAATAGTTATTGAAGTCGAAACATCGTGCAGAGTCCGGGAGAACTTATGATCTAACGGGCCGGTCAAAAACAGTGAAAAGTCAACGGTAGTAATTTTGGCAGGTCGTTAAAGTGCTCAGTCTGGTAGCCATGACCAATATTTTAATAGAACCTTGCCATCAGTCTGGCGGCCAGCCCGGGATGATGAATATACCTCAGGGGATGATGAACAAAACTCAGCGGCTAGTCACTAGAGTCACCAGGGGATGAATAGAACATACTAAGCAAGTGATAAGAAGCGTACATTATTTTATAAGGCTGTGGCTGAGAAAATGAAACAAAGATTAACACACACACATAAACAGAGAGAGAGAGCCTCGGAGAGAGAGAGAGAGAGGAGGGAGAGAGAGAAAAAAGAAAGAACTTGAAGAAAAAAAAAAAGAAAAAAAGAAAGAAAGAAAGAGGGAGAGAGAGAGAGAGAGAGGAGGAGGAGGAGGAGGAGGCTCGGAGAAGTAGGAGAAAAAAAAAAAAAAAAAAAAAAAAGAAAAAAAAAGAGAGAGAGAGAGAGAGAGAAAGAAACAAAGAGAGAGAGAGAGAGAGAGGGAGGGAGAGAGAGAGAGAGAGAAAGAGAGAGAGCCTCGGAGAGAGAAAGAGAGAGAGAGAGAGAGGGAAGGAGAGAGAGAGATCATGAGAGATCGAGAGAGAGAGAGAGAGAGAGTGATAGATAGATAGATAGATAGATAGATAGATAAGAGATAGATAGATAAGAGATAGATAGAGATAGATAGATAAATAGAGAGAGAGAGAGAGAGAGCGAGAAGTAAAACGAAAGTGCCTGAGCTGTATCATCCTTAAATTTCTGACATGAATGATCGAAAACTGTTCAACAAAGTTACGAAGTAGCTCTGGCGGATAGAAATATTTCGGCCACGTGGAAACCTTGTAAAGTCAATACATAAAAGTAGCCAAGGAGACGAGTAAGTACAAACAAGTAGCTGAGAAGGTTTTGCAGGTATGAGCTTAATTTTACCCAGTGTACACGTGGATGGAACACTTGAGACGTGCCAGGCCTGGGTGCATGCTATCAGACATGCTCTCGTCATTATGTATGCTGTATTGATCAGTAGCATGCCAAACACCTGGCCACAGCAAGCCCTGCCGCTTGAAGATATTTTCCGAGAGCTTTCTCTCTGCCGTTGGTGGTTTGAGTGACAAGTGTTAGAAAGTAAAGGGCAGCAAGGTTGACGCCCTTGTCTAAATTTATGGAAAGTTGTTATAAAAGTAGTTATGTGATAGAGACAAAATAACAACAGAACAAACATGATGACCAACAGTTTCAGTTCAGCGCCGAGAACAGTGCCAAACTTTTGCAGAAGATGATGTATACATGATCTACCAAATATACCCCCCCCCCCTCCCCACCCCACCCAAAGAACGAAAGAAAATTATGCAGTTGACTCCTCTATCTCGCTTCCTGCAGCTCACTAGCTGCTGGTGAGGAGCAGTCGATGCTCCTGGGAGCGGTCCAAAATAGACAGAATCCTTCGAGTAGATTCACCGAGCCCAGCCCTGTCCATCAAATCCTACCCCAAGCGTGGTGCAAATATGTCTGTGTTCACAATAGTGCGTAAAATGTAAATAATATACAAATAATATACACTAGGTATTACAGCGGTGGCAAGTTTATGCAATCCACACTTTCGGCTCTTGATTTCTTCACGGACCATCATACATACTTGTGCTAAGCTTTCAAGAATATTCAACCATTCCACTTGCCTTCCCATCTGAGCAGTCTCCTTCTTGTCTTACTCATCCTTTACTAGAGGGTGACGTACATACACGAACATGTGCAGGGAGGGTGGGTTGTAACAGACCAGGAACCACTTGCCCAACAGCTCGAGTTTGCTAAAAGAACCATGAGCATAGTGTTGGATGCTGAAAATGGTAGTGAATACATGCGATAGAATAGATACGTAGTTAGAGATAGATAGATAGATAGATAGATAGATAGGTAGATAGATACATAGATAGATAGATAGATAGATAGATACATAGATAGATAGATAGATATATGGGAGAGAGGGAGAGAGAGAGAGAGAGATAGTTGCCTGCTGGCCGTTTCTCTATGATACACATACACATATCCGCCCGTTGCGAGGGCACCTGCAGAGCACGCACACGCATATAGTCAGCTGCATCAACTGTGTTGCCCTTTGTAGGCAGGTTGACCGAAGGTGAAGAATAACATACGGCGTCGCGCCTTTTTCTTCTGCAGACAAAGCGCACAGATGCAGCCGTGCGAGGCAGCACACGAGAGCGAGCCAGCACGCACCTGCTTGTCCTCCAGCTGCTGCCGGTATTGTTTCTCCAGAGAAGGCACCGGCGCCGCAGCGGCCGCGGGCGCGCGCAGGCCGCGAACCGCGTGCTACAGCAAACACCACAGCCAGCAACAGATCCAACGCAAAGACCACCACACTCAGAGCAAGCAGCACTCAGCTCACACCTTCACAAGAAGTGCGACTAGCAAGAGCTCCCGTTGCAAGCAGGCAGAGTAATAGCAGTCGATACAAGCAAGAGGAATGAGCTTTCTTCTTAGAAGATCTTAAAAGAGCAGGAGAAGGCACAGAAGGCGCAGAAAAGGCACAGGAAAGAGAAGCAACACAACAGCAACAAGGATTATAGTGATAATCATGAGTAGGAGGACAAGGAGCAGAGTAGGGGATTGGTGCGCGAGCTGGACCCTGTTGGCTCTTGGGGGTGAGGGTAGGGGAGCGACGGGCTCTTGCTGGGCCAGCGGCAGAGGGCCCACACTCTGTGCAATCCCCAGCTGTGGCTACTTCCCAAGCATTGAATTTTTTTCGGGTTATGAATGTGTGAATGTGTGTGTGTGTGTGTGATCTGTGGAAAAGAGGGAAACACAAAGACATGTTCACTCGAACATATGCAACATGGATGGAGCGCGACAAAGGAAGATGGAGGGTGCAAGACAAACAGACGCATGGACAAAAAGACATGTTATACCTATACATAGAGAGATAGAAGCAAAGTATGAATATTTTAAATAAAAATTGAATAAATGATAAATAGATAAGTTAACAAGTAAGTAAAGTAAGTAAAGTAAGTAAGTAAGTAAGTAAGTAAGTAAGTAAGTAGTAAGTAAGTAAGTAGGTTAAGAAAAGAAAAAAAGAAAGAAAGAAAGAAAGAAAGAACGGGAAGCAGAGCTTGTGTGTGCGAGGGCTAGACAAAGCGCAGAGTGTGTGTTGTGCAGAGGATGCATGTTGGTGCATCGGGGCAACCTTGGAAGGCCGCGGAGCGTCCACCAAATGCTCTACATAAGCACACAGACACACACAACAAGCGTATTGTCGAATCTATCGCTATCTCTATCTCTATCTCTATCTCTATCTCTATCTCTATATCTCTATCTCTATCTCTATATCTCTATCTCTATCTCTATCTCTATCTCTCTATCTCTCTATCTCTCTCTCTATCTTTTTTTCTATCTCTATTGCGTGCATGCTGGTGTGCCAAAAGGAGTGCAGTACCTCTAATGGGCACTTTGACTTCCTCCTCGTCCGCAAACACCACCTCATGCAAGCCTGTGCAAATACATATCATTCTCCTGCGTGGCAACACCACCGCATGCATACACATCATGGGTAGTTGGCTGGTGGGGGCAGAAGGCAGGGTTGAGGCAGAGCAGTGGCGCCAAGAGGGTGGGCAGGCCAGGCAGGGCTGCGACAGAGCAGCGGGCGCGCAAGGGCAGCTGCGTGGGCAGCAGGCGCAGGCGGCGCGCGCCAGGCAAAGCCACCTCCCAGGAACTCGTACTTGAGGTACATCTCCAGCGGCTTGTCCGTCTCACCTACACGCGATATACACAGAATCACACATCTGGTCAGCAAACATTCAAGATAGTTATTTATATATACCTTTACATACATACCTAAATACGTAGAATGTGAATGCGTGATGGACAGATGCAGAGGAAAATGGATACAACAATTAATAGAGATGGATAGATAAATAGATAGGTAGCTAGACAGGTAGGTAGGTAGGTAGATAAATAGATAGACATGCAAGCACATGCATGCATGTTCGCAGATGTACTACTGTGCGGGCCAGGCGCGGAGGGGGCAAGGCGGCTGTAGCCAAGGGTGCAAGACCTCCAGCCAGACATGAATAAATGCATGCACGATGTGAATGCTCCATCATGTAGGGCGCAAAGGGGGCAGGGCTGGTGTGTGTGACCGAGCGTGGGGTCGTAGAAGCCCTCCAGCCAGAACTTGGAGGACTGGTCCAAAATGATCTTGGAGTCCTGCCACACCGCCAACACACCGCATGCGCATGCACCAGATGCACAAGGCCACTTGGCCACACATGGGAATGACGTCACACCGAACATGCAAATAACCAAGCATACAGACAATTACATTTCAACCTCCTAGCCCCCCCCCCCCCTTAAAAAAAACAAAAAACAAAAAACAAAAAACAACAAACAAACAAACAAACAAACAAACAAAAAACAAAAACAAAACAAAACAACAACAACAACAACAACAACAACAATAACAACAAACACACACACACGCACAGACACAGAACACAAAAGCGCATACCTACTTTATTGATACATAAAAAATTTGCATGTATGCCTTGAATACACGTACTAGAACTAAGTAGCGAGAGGCAACCTGGACCAGGCATTGCACAGGGATAGTGACATCCAGCCACGGGCCTGACCAACACAACAGACGCATACAAAATAGACCACAAAAAGCACAAAAGTTGGCTCAGAAAAGTAGTAATAGTAGTAATAGTAATAGTAATAATAATAATAATAATAATAATAATAATAATAATAATAATAATAATAATAATAATAGCAGTAGTAGTAGTAGTAGTAGTAGAAGAAGGAGGAGGAGGAGGACAAAGAAAGAAAGAAAAAAAACAAGGAAAAGGGATATATGTATACATATATATATATATATACGTATATGCATACATACATATATATATGTATATATATATGTATATGTATATGTATATATATATTATATATATATATATATAAAAAGAGAGAGAGAGAGAGAAAGAGAGGGAGGGAGGGAGGGAGGGAGGGAGGAAGGGAGGAAGGGAGAGAGTGGGTGACCGATGGGGTAATCGCGTATCTGTGTGTGTGTGTGTGTGTGTGTGTGTGTGCGTATGTATGTGTGTGTGTGTGTGTGTGTGTGTGTGTGTGAGAGAGAGAGAGAGAGAGAGAGAGAGAGAGAGAGAGAGAGAGAGAGAGCTTGCGTTGACCGATCGGGTACTCGGGGTCGGGGTCCAGCAGCCCGTACTTGGCCTCCAGCACCAACAAACCTACCCACCACACGCATATCACATACGACTTACTTGCATCGTATATGATGCAGCATGTGTGTGTGTATGTGTGTCTATGTGTGTGTATGTGTGCTTGTGTGTGTGTGTGTGTGTGTCAACATACATAAAATGTGTATACAAAACATGCATAGATGTGCGTGAGCTAGGCGTTTCTTGACGCAGGTGTGTGTGCGTGTGTGTGTGAGGGGGGGGGGGGGTGGGGAGGGGTGTGTGTGTGTGTGTGTGTGTGTGTGTGGGCGTGGGCGGGCAGGGCGCAGTGGAGCGAGCGAGGGGCACCATTGCGCTCTCTCTCGTACTGACGGATCCTTTCCACCTCCAACTCCATGTTGGCCTATGCATACGGCACCGCCAAACACAAACACACACACACACATAAGTACACGCGCGCTCTGCTGGCCACCCACCCAGCCCTGCCTGAGAGAGAGAGAGAGAGAGAGAGAGAGAGAGAGAGAGAGAGAGAGACAAAAAGACAGAGAGAGAGATAGGGGGGGGAGAAGGGGGGGCAGGGCGCGCGCGCGCGCGAGAGAGAGAGAGAGAGAGAGAGAAAGAGAAAGAGAGAAAGAGAGAAAGAAAGAGGAGAGTCAGAAGGAGAGAAGCAGGAGAGACGCAGGAGAAGCTCTGTCATCAGCTAACATCTCTCTCTCTTTCTCTCTCTCTCTCTCTCTCTCTCTCTCTCTCTCTCTCTCTCTCTCTCTCTCTCTCTCTCTCTCTCCCACACACACACACACAAACACACAAACACACACATACATACTCACTCTTACACTCACTCACTCTCTCTCTCTCTCCCCCCCCCCCCCCCCCCCCCCCCCCCCCCTCTCTCTCTCTCACACACACACACTAGTTTGCTCTGTTCTGTTCTGGCGGAGAGTTGTGTTGCCTGCTCGAGCTCGGCCTGCGCCTTCTTCATGAGGTGTACGCGGTGGTGCGTCTCGATGGTGTCCGGCACCAACCCCTACCACAGCCAAAGCCCACCACTCTCATCACACCGCCTATCTATCCATCTATCTATCTATCTATCTATCTATCTATCTATCTATCTATCTATCTATCTATCTATCTATCTATCTATCTATCTATCTATCTATCTATCTATCTATCTATCTATCTAATCTATCTACCTGCCATACGGTTTGCAAACTCTGCATTCATACTTAGATTTTATTTTACTTTATTTTATTTCATTTTATTTCATTTTACTTTATTTTATTACTTTAATTACTATTAAAAAAACCCCCCCCAAAAAAAATAAAAAAAATCGTAGATAGATAGATAGATAGATAGATAGATAGATAGATATATCAGTGCTCACTGCAGGAGCACGCGACAGCATAAATGCTAGCAAAGCTGGCAAGGGACACGCGAAAAATGCTGGCAAAGCTGGCAAGGGACACGAGGAAAATGCTGGCAAAGCTGGCAAGGGACACGAGAAAAATGCTGGCAAAGCTGGCAAGGGACACGAGAAAAATGCTGGCAAAGCTGGCAAGGGACACGAGAAAAATGCTGGCAAAGCTGGCAAGGGACACGAGAAAAATGCTGACAAAGCTGGCAAGGGACACGATAAAAATGCTGGCAAAGCTGGCAAGGGACACGATAAAAATGCTGGCAAATCTGGCAAGGGACATGGCAGCAGCCCGAAGAAGCACGCGAGTGCAGTCTGCATACCTTCTGCATGTCGTGCAGCAGGCGCTTGATGGGATTTGATACCACCTAGCAGGCGGCACGAAAAGACATGTATATATATATAATATGTACATCATTTTATATCTTTTATGTGCGTATATTTACATATATATACATAAGGGACGGGGCTTAATATATTGTAAAGAAGTCTGTCCCCCCCCCCCCCCCCCCTCTCTCTCTCTCTGTGTATGTGTATGTGTATGTATGTGTGTGTATGTGTGTATGTGTGTGTGTGTGTGTGTGTGTAAGTCTGTGTGTGCGTGTGTGTGTGTGTGTGTGTGTGTGTCTTGGTTGCTTGTTCTCTGTATGTATGCCCGTTGTCGTGTGTTAGCTTGTGCTGTGGAGGTGTGTTGAGTTGCGGCAGAGCGAGCGCTTGGGCGGCTGGTGGCAGCCACGTACCTGCTTCACTTGCGCCAGCTCATCCCACTTGTTTTGCCCGTCTGCAGCCCACCAGCACACGCAAGCACACATCCATGATGTAGCTCGTGCATAGAAAACAGAGCGGCTAGAGCACATGCACGTGAGTACAAAGATCGCAGCGCTGCTGTGTGCGTGGTGCGAAGCGAGCCTCTGGATCAAGGCTGATGGTGCGCAGGTTGAGAGGAGAACATTGCAGAGCATGTGTGCAACAGACAAACAGGGGAAGAAGGCATATGGGGAGACAACAGGACAGACGGCCAGGGGAAGCAAAGGAACGGGAAGGCAACGGGAAGGTAACGGGAAGCAGGCAGGCAGGCGCACAACATTAGCAGGCAGGCAGGCGCACAGCACGGGGACCGGCCGGGCGGTTATGCGCCAAGTTCTGCTTGTCGGGGTGATGCTAACAAGAGACAGACACAGCACACAGCAACAGCAAACATAAACTACCATGCTAGTAGTAGTAGTAGTAGTAGTAGTAGTAGAGTAGTAGTAGTAGTAGTAGTAGTAGTAGTAGTAGTAGTAGTAGTAGTGGTAGTAGAAGGAAAAAAAAAAAAAAAAAAAAAAGGAAAGAAAGAAAGAAAGAAGAGAAGAAGAAGAAGAAGAAAGAAGAAGAAGAAGAAGAAGAAGAAGAAGAATAAGAC
>WBZZ01003477.1:215000-225737 GCA_019918135.1 Paulinella micropora
TACATACATACATACAACACACACATACATACATACATACATACATACATACATACATACATACATACATGCATACATGCATGCATACATGCATGCATACATACATACATACATACATACATACATACATATGTACATACATATATACATACATATATACATACATGCATACATACATACATACAATGTACAGACATACATACATACATACATACATACATACGTACATGCATACATGCATACATACATACATACGTACATACATACATACATATATACATATATACATACATACATTCATACATACATACATATTATATGTACATACAAACAAACATACATACAGATACATACATACCTACAAACACACACATTCATAGGTATACTAACACGAACGCATACTTTCGCAGTTCAACAAGAACAAACTAACCATTCATGAGCTGTTAGATCGACCGCGTTAGAATACATTAGATCTTACGTTCATGCAATTCGGTGTTTTTTGTTTTCAGATGTTTTGGAGAGCGTCATACATGCGCACATTTGTATGGACAGAATGATCATGATCGTGATTACCGCTGGATGTACCCTTAGGACCTCGTAGACGTTATCGGGGGTGCCTTGGCAATCCAACAATTACATAGACTGAATAGACCATCATAAGCCACGGTGAAAGACAAAATTTCTGATTTCCACTGAATTCCCTCGTTTCTTCAAGTCAAGAACTTGTTCAAACAAGCGAAAGCGAAGCAGTGCGAGGTCGACCTGGAGCCTGCCCATCCATTACGAAATTAGATGTCATGGCGGCAGTGCCGCAACCCACCCCTCCTCTTTTACACCCCCTCTGAGAACTCGAACTAAAAATTCTTAGAAAAAAAACGCCAAGTGGTCGTTAAGGTCCACGCACCCAAAAACGGCATTTGCCATGAGAAAAAAGTCAGCAAGTTTTTCCAAATTTTGACGGTGGGGGTTGGATTTTGTTGGCCAACAGGACCAAGCTGTCCCTTTGTCAGTAATTTTCTGTTTTTGTGGTGCCGTTAATTTTTACCCACTCCAGGACCACCCATTGTTGTCCGCTCCCCGTTTTGTCTCAATTTATATCTTTCCAAGATGTTCCAGCTTGGTTTTTTTTCTCTTTATACCGTTTGAACGTGGTTAGTTTCTGTTTCTTTTTTTTTTTTTGAAAAAAAGCCAAGAAAGCACGGAAACCCAAGGCCAGGCTACACAATTGAATTGCGGCCACCCGAATATCTCAGCCCATCTTGATTTATTCCTCAAACCAGATGCCTTGTTCATAGCTTCTTGTGTATTCCTCAAACCAGATGCTTCTTGTGATTCAAACACTTATTGCATGTTTCTCCACAATTGTGTCTTGTTTGTTCTTCGCTCTTTTTATAGTTTCCCGATGCTCTGTATTCGTCGTGCTGGCAACGTGGGTCCCCGCCTAACCCAGGGGCATTATGTCGCTCCTCGTTCCCTGCCCACTTTAAGAGACACAGAGACGTCGACGACGACGACAGCAAGTCTGACAGCCAGCCGACAAATGACGACTAAAGGGTATGCTCGCATTCTCTTGCTAACAAGTATCGTTTCCAGAAGATTCGAAACTGCAGGCATTCGAAGTCATATTGTTGAACTTGCTCCAGGTCTTTTGTTAATGATGAAGAGCTACGACTCAAGATCTCGCAGCTTCAAAAGACGTGGCAGCATGTTCTGGAGCGTGCAGACATGGGAACCCTCGAACCCAGCAAACTTGAAAATCTACAAACCTTGTGGGCGGAGTGGATGGAAGTAGCGGCAGAGGCTGCTGAAATCCTTGGGCAACAGAAACCGGAGCAAACGGTGTTCCCCCTCATGAGTTCGAAGGAAACGTCCGCTGCTCACTAGTGCGTCACACTTTGCAAAAGAATAGAGGCATATTCATGCGGGATGGACGGTTGACTTCAACAATCGGAAGGAATCCAGAGCTAATCCCAAAATTTTGAGCGATGCCTTCGACAAGGCTCGGAATTTATTTTGTTTTTTTTCTTGTTCGTCGGAAAGTATATAAGGATCTACAACTCAAAGTGCACTTTTCGTATTTTTCACAGTCTTTGTTTTGAGATCAAATCGCTTTAGTCGAGTATCATAGCACTGGCTGGGCACCATCTGGGACAGCTGGAGCCATGCCGCAACACATCAAAGATCAAAAAGTGTTCACACACACACGCACAAAACGCACACACAAAACACACACACACACAACACACATGCAATTCATGTTCTGGTACACTTGCTTTTATTTACCATGATTATGTTAGCATGACACAGATTAGACAATTTGCCATCCTGCTGTTTGGCTAGGATAAAGTTGCATGATGTCATCTGGATTGATGTATACAAAATCTATGTAATGCGCTATTAATAGAGGTTGGGTTGGTGGGGTGGGGAAGGGTTGTGTTGGGTTGAAGGTTAATGAACGGACATCGGATGCTCAGTGAAGCTTTTCACTAATAAGACCAATAAGGTTGTGTATGAAAAGAAACCTCATCTTGATTGCGTTTTATTATTTCTTTAATTTTGTGGATTTTTTTTAGAGAAACATATTAATTAATGGGTTGAGATAAGATGTTCCACTAGTTCCAAGTAAAAGATTGATTTGAAGCTTTGCGTTATGTGGTGAAAATAGTATCTAGAAAATGTTAATGTTGAATTCTTGATAGATCGTGAGTGTTTTGAAACTCACCGGTAAGTGGAATATAATAATTTTTTCTGAAGTGTCAGAAATTGAAAAAAGTGCAAAGATATTAAAATTTCGTGAACACAATATTACTAGCTCTAGTAGCTAGCTGGAAATATCATATAAATACTTAAAGATTATTTAAGGTATTTAATGATTTTGCGGCCGGCTCGGCTGCAGCAATCAGTATGTATTGTAATGTCCCAGTGATAGCTTGTAGAAAAAGTCTGTGTTAATATATATACAACCAAACATAATCCACAAAAGAAAAGAATGATGTCTCGTTGTATTAGCTTAGTGACACGGAAGCGGAAAAAGAAAACTGCAACAGACCAGGAATAAAATGGCATTAGGTACAATCCGGACAACCGATACTGGCAAAAGGTTATTTTTTATCGGCCATCCGGGGGGTGCCACCGATCATACCTACAATATATATATTGTATATAATACTAATACCCTCCCTATTTTATGACGGACATAGTATTTTCATCATAAAATTTCTGATTTCTTTCTGCAAATTGTATTCCACCGTCAATGTGTAACACCCACGGTATACTACATCGTTACTATGATTTAGCTATTAGTTTTTACGGGAATTCACTTGTGGAAGTGATTACTTGTTATCAGTAAATGTATTATAAGATGAATTCTTTTTACATTTCCGGTTTTGAAGAATACTTCCGGTTTTAATTAATGTTATTAATATATTAGGCTAGGATCATAGTAAAGGATATATATGGGGGGAGCTTGAAAGCTTGGACCTCATACGGCGGGAAGTATACCATTTATACATTTTACATTATTAAATCATGATACGGAATCGAGTAAAAAGTGAAGTAGCTATTACGAATGACAAGTGTCTATGTGCCTGCTACTGGATGCCGGCCGGCATCCATTTCAAGTTATTAATACTTTCAAAGTCACAAAAAAAAAATTAAATTTTTTATTAAAATTAATATTAAATCTTTCATTTCATATATTAAAATCAAAAAAAATTTAACTGATACAATTACTAATATTACCGCTCGGTCAGTGTCCTTACCCCCCCCCCCCCCCCCTCCCCCCGAGACTTAGTCATTTTTTGTGGAATACCCACCTGCATCACAGAGTTTAAGAGCATCTGTAATGCCCCCAACGATAGCTCGTAAAAAGTCGGTAATACAACCAAACACAGTCCTCAAAAGATGAGAATGATGTCTCGTTATATTAGCTCAGTGAAGCCAAAAAGGAAAACTGCAACAGACCAGGAATAAAATGGCATCAGGTCCAATCCTGACAAATAATACTGAAAAACAAGCTGGTGCACCTGTCACCAGGAAAAGGTATTTTTTACCGGCTATCCGGGGGTGATGCCTACAGTACCACCTCCCGATTTTATGACGGAAATAGCATTTTCGTCATACACCTTCTGATTTCTTTCCGCAAATAGTATGCGCTATGGAGTCATGCCACACAGCGCATCGACCCACGGATAGACGCTAAAAGACGATAAATATATCCTCATACGGCACGTCAAAGCGGATTCTCTAGCCTTTCTTGTAAATTTTGAACTCCTTCCCCTCAATTTCTTTTTTTTTTTTTTTCGGCAGTATGTCAAGAACAAACGTACTATTAATAAAAAATACAAGCAACGTGGTGCTGTAGTACGATTCCCCCTTTGATCTCCTTCTTCTTCTTATCATTATCATTATTATTATTATTATTCACAGGGAGATCGTAAGTACATTGTCTTTTTTAATGACATACCCTTGTATAAGGCGGATATCCTATGATATAGTATTAGGGGGCCAGTCCTAATAGCTATATCCGAAGTCGAGGTGTATGTACCCGACCCTGCGATATACCGACACAAGTAGAGATTGACCGTGCTCAGGTACGACAGTATATAATCTATCGTAAAAAATAATTTAATGAAAGTTTCAGAGAACATTTCATTTTCGAGAACATCATCCCAGGACTTGGAAAGGGTCATACCCGGGAACACCAACGCTCAATACACTAGCGATCCCCGTATACGGTGTAGTATCATCGTGGATCGACCTTTCGCACTCGTATGTTGCGATCGAATGCCAAGTTATATCACTGAGTCTTTTTAATATTCATATTGATAACTGATGATGCATGATCAAATCATGATACGCCGTGGGCAATCAATCAGTTTATTTGAGACGCATAAAGAAAAATAGTTTCTTTGTCACTGCCTTCGTCGTCTGGCGCGGATTTCTTTGCCTGGTGGAGGACCACCAACAAAAGTCAGATCGAACTTTGACTGTTCGAGAATGTCCCAGATCTTATTAGGGATTCCGCCCAACGATAATTCAAAAGGGACATCAAGCACTGCTCTTGGCAGTGTCTGAATGGTCCACGCAGTGTAATCCTTGTCTCTGGGAGTAATTGTATCATCCCATGTCTCGAGACTTTTTGCGTCTTTATATACTGGCAGATAATGTCTTGCCTTTGGATCCTCAACCGGGTCCATACTTCTCCAGAACTGGAGTATCGGTTGTACTATCTTTGCGGCTGATGATATTTTGAGTGTCCGTGTGACACGCATCTGTCGTGGGACCGCCACGACCCGCATCAAGTATAAGTCTGAGAGAGTGTCATCAGCGACATGTTGTTCCGCTGGTCTCATCAGATAGAAAACATTTTTCACCCATGCGATGGTTGCTATCGCATCGCCTTCCTTCCATCGCTCATGGACAATCTCAACGTTGCCCGCGTTTGGGTCAGTGTCCGTCCCCTCCTCCTCCTGGTGGACGTCCTTTGATCTCATCGACCTCATCGCCTTCCTCGGTTGGTCGTTGATAAGATCATTCCGCGCTCTCCTTAGCTGCGCCTCTGTGATCTTCTCCTTCTTTCCGCTATGCTCTCGCGGAGACTTAGACTGAGTCCCCACCGCGCTTATGCGGTCAGTCTTCTCCTTGCTGTCCACCTCACTCTCCTCCTTCTCAGCTATCGGTGCCCGATAAGCATCGTCTTGGTCTATGCCAGCCTCCTTGTGGAGGGCGGCACCTCTTTGAAATCATCCTTCATCCGTTTTAACGCCTCCTCAACGGATTCATCTTCCAGTAAGAAGGGATCATACTTAATCAGCCTTCTTACATTCACAATTTGCACCTTCCCTCTACCCCTGATCTTGTAATTCAGAGGTCCCGTCTGTTCCATAATCTGATAAGGTCCTTTCCAGTGAGTGAACAGCTTAGAGCTGACTCCTTTCGGGACCTGAGGATGGTACAACAGTACAATATCCCCAACCTGAAACTTGATCTGATCCAAGTGCGCTTGTCGCACCCCTTCAGCATCAGTCTTTCGGCGCTCCGCCTCTCTATGCGCCCTGAATATTTGTTCCACCTCCAACTTCACCCTAAGTCTCATCCCAAACAACTCATCCGCATCCACCCAAGTGTCTTTTGGGTGAAGGAGCGAAGTCGGGATATCAGGCTCACGCCCATATACTAACTGATATGGCGAGATTGAGCTCTTCGAGCCTCCTAACGCCGTAGAGGGTAGACAGTTCATTGCAAACGCAAATGATGGTGCTGCCTCGACCCATGCTCTTTGATTCTCCTTCTTCGAGCAATACATCTTTAGCGAGGCTTTGAGGGGTCTGTGTACCCGCTCGATTTTGCCATTTGCTCGCGGGTTATAGGCAGTAACATATTGCCATTTCATCCCGTAATACTTAGATAGTTTGTCGATGACCTCGCTATTAAAGTCCGAGCCTCGATCAGAACATATCTTTCTTGGTACCCCGATCTGTGAGATGATCCTATCGATCAGCGCCTCGGCCGTCGTCTTGCCGGTAACGTCTTTGACAGGGATGATCCACACATAGTTGGTGGCTCTGTCAATAGCCGTAAGGAGGTATTTGTAACAATCCTTCGATTCTGGGAAAGGTCCCACATGATCAATGTGTATAAACTCAAACATCCCCGCATGAAGAGGAAATTCGCCAATCAGGCCGAAATTTGCCTTCAGTGGTGTTTTGTTTATCTTGCACGGGATGCATGCATCCACCGCCTGATCTATCTCCTCCTTCATCTTCTTCCACCAGAATCGCCTCGCTACGAACATATGAGTTCGTTGTCGACCCGGATGCGCCAAAAGTGGGCAATTGTGGGCTGCGACAAATATAAATCGTCTCAGACTCTCCGGTACCCAAAGGGTCCATTTGTCCGGCTGTGACGCATAGCGACCGTGAAGGCCCTTGTACCACAGTAGACCATCTCTCCATCCCATCTCCTTCATCTGATCTTTGATCGCTTTCGTCATCCGTAGCTCATCCGGGTTCTGATATAACTGTATCAGTTCTTTAAACTCCGGATCTTGAGCCTGTTGTTGCCTCCATGCGGTAGGCGAGGCTATATGGATAGTACCATCTTCTAGCCGTACCCCGATTCTTTCCGGGTCATCGTCTAGGTCACTTCTCCGCTCTTGAGGAGGCTCCGCATAAACTTCCTGCGTCTCCTCTTCCTCTCTTATGTTCGCCTTCGCATTCTCATATACCTCATAGGACCACTCAGCGTCCTCCTGGGTATGTAGCTCACAACATATCCCGTGATCCGGGCCTTGTGGACTGTACCGTAGACCTGTGCGGTCATATCGGACTCCACTCGCCATCTCCATCGCCTCAATGTGGCTGACCTCATACACCTTGTCAGTGGACAAGTCTTCCATCTCCACCGTGGACACCAACGCCGATACTTCTGAGTTAAACTCTAGCCTAGAGAGGCTATCAGCGACCACATTTCGCTTTCCCGGTAGATGGACCATTGTAAAATCGAAGCAAGACAAGAACGCTTGCCACCGCGCCAGCCGTCCCGTCTGTTCATGATTCATCAACCATAACAGGTTATGATGATCAGTTCTGACAGTAAATTGAGGTCCTCCCCACAAATACTCTCTGAGCCTCTTGAGGGCCCATACTACCGCCAACGCCTCTCTTTGCCTTGTGCAATAGTTTCTCTCCGCCGCACACAACTTCCTACTAATAAACATGATTGGGCGTAATTTCTTCTCCTCATCCTCTTGTTGTAATACAGCCCCAATCGCAAACTTAGATGCGTCTGTATCGACTACGAATTGTTTCGTAAAGTCGGGCATCGTTAACACCAGTCCTCCGTCTTTCGGGTCTTTGTAAATGAGATCTTTGAGCGCATGAAACGCTTGCAAAGCCTCTTCGTCCCACTTCTCAAAGTCTCCAAAATCTATCATTTTCTCCACTTTAGCCCGTGTTGCACCCCAATCGGGTATAAACTGGCTATAGTATTGCGCCATCGCAAGGAATGAGTGCAATTCAGTGCGGTTCTTCGGTATCGGTCGATTCATAATCTCCTCCCTGTTCTCTTTGGATATCGAGACTCGATTATGGGAGATCTCGTACCCTAAGTATGTCACTCGTCTTAGCAAGTTGACACTTCTTTAGATTGCACTTAGGCCAAAAGCTCCGATGCGCCTGAATATATCGGACAAATGATCGATATGCTCCTCCATTGTGTTAGAGTATACGATAATGTCATCGATATAGCAAAATGCATATTCTCCCGCCTTCTGTCACCGCCTTCTCATAAAGCCACCGTCAGACAAATCATCGTACTGACTGCTCAACATCTTCTGCATCGCCTTCTGGAAAAGTCCTGGGGCTTGCTTGAGGCCCATCGGAAGCACTTTCCATTGGTATATTTCCATACCCACCACAAACGCCGTCAGCCATCTGGACTTTTCCTCCAGTGGTATCTGCCAGAAGCCATTCTTAAGGTCAATGACCGAATAGAATTTTGCATTCCGCAGTACTCTCCTTCCTTCTTCTAATGTCGGGAGAGGATTTCTCTCTTCCTCCAGCACCTTGTTAACACGAGCATAGTTAACTGTCAGGCGCCATTCTCCTCCTGGCTTCGGCACTATTCTCGGTTGTGAGACTATTGGAGATGTTGATCTCTCAATAAAGTCCTCATTGAGAAGCTGTCTTGCTAGCTCCTCCGCTATTTTCGCCTCATGTATACTCAAATTCGCCCTTCGTGGTGCCGGTGACGGCTCCGCACCCGGTATTTTGTAAATAACCGCAGTGAAATCTTCAGGCTTGACACCACCTGCATGTGGAGGGTAAAAAATTTCCTTGTTCGCCTCTAATTTGGCTTTTAAAAGCTCCTTCTCCTTCTCCGTGCCTACTCCTTCTTCCAATATTTTCCGCGCCGCCTCTTGAAAATCTTCATCAGACATCTGCTTATGTTGCTTGAGGGGTTCTCTGTCCTCCTCCAAGCCTAAGTCCTCTTCCGAGACATCATCTAGGCCCGTCTTTTCATACGTGACCGTGTCCGGCTCATCATCTTTACCGAGCTCCACCAGCATGTCAATGAGTCTCGCGTATTGCAAAGGAGCTTTACGGGTGTAAAAACCATCAAAGCATGTGAATGCTTGCGGTATCAATTTCAACTTGTCGAGGTCTCTGAGCTTCCGCTTGTATGCACTGCTCTGCTCACGAGTTCCCATACGACAAGCCACCACTAGCTGTTGCTTGCGAGAGGGTACCGGTATAGGATGATCAATAAGCCGGTCCCTTATTTCCTGCGCCCATATCGCCTTCTCATTATATGGCAGGATAATAGTATACGGCTTATTATTTTCGAATAAAGTCCGTAAGCATTTCTTCACTTCAGACAGTGAACGCGGCCACGTCGGCTCGTCACCCCAGAAATCAGTAATAAAACTTTTAATAGTTTCTGGTGGAGTATCCGGGATTCGCCCCGTTCTCCTTGGTACAAACGCCTCCCTTTTTTCTTCTCCTACTTTCGCATGGAAACAGTATCCGTTAGTAATATGGACATCTGTTCCTACTCCTTCCGCGAATCTCGCCAACGACGGGCTTCTTTGTGCGACACATATAATCTCCTCCTTTCGCTTCTCGATTAAGTCATCAATAGACTTTTTGTCCCAATGGCATGTCGGAACTGTGACAGTGCACACTTGGGATTCCCAATTGTCGGTCCAGGACAGTTCATCCGGTCTTACGACATGGGGGTGAACGTACACCTCAAGTGCCTCATGTGCGATGGCCATCTTTTTGTGATCCGTCGCTAGACTCAGCTCATAAGCCTCATAAGAGTCAGTAGCGTTGAAGGGATCAATATCGTTCTCTTCTCATCTTTTTACTCCATATATCACTCGCCGTGCGGCGCTAATCAATCACAGCCCCCATCGTAGCCAATTGGTCATACGATAGTAATATTGACCCGTGGTAACCGGGGACGACATAGAGGTCCATACGGTATACTTGTGCGGATGTCAATTTAAAGGTCAGTGTGATGATTCCCGTGATATCCGTCCGGCTGCTCACTCCTTTGAGAGTGCCCGTTGACTTTTTCATATTTCCGTCCACCCAGTCCCGGTATCGATTAAAAAACTTCCGGCCGACAATATTAATATTCGCCATCGTATCATTACCAACTTTTAATATTGTCTTCAATGTTTCACAATAAAGTTCCGTATAACACAGAGCATCGGGCCTGTGTATATTGGCTGCGAGAACAAGAACTTTACGTTCCAAATTTTGGAGTCTTGTCTCTAAGTTTTTCAACTCCTCCTTCTTCTCCTCCTGCTTCACCTCATTAACATTTTTATTATTCTGCGGTACTGGTGCGTTTACTATTTGAGCGACATTGTCTTGTGGTACTTGAGTACACACATTGTCTTTTTGCTCGCCACCCGCCGCGACCGTAGACATTGAGTCTGTTCGTGGTTGTTTGCTTGGCCGAGGCGATACGTCTGCCATTGGCCTCCTCGCCTCCATCGCAAGTCTCGCCTTCCTATTTGCATCAGTTATCATTGGTAACCGTGCTGTATGAACGGGTATGAGACTACCTTGGGGCTGCAGTCTCTGTGTACCCACATCTTTGTTTTCACATAGAGGAAGCGTTGGCCCAGTCTGCACAACAGCATTAGAAAGCACTGTGACTTTAGGGTTAAACTTCACAGTCTTCTCCTTCCTCTCTTCTTCCCCCTCCAGTCATTCCACCACC
>WBZZ01003478.1:22500-25000 GCA_019918135.1 Paulinella micropora
CCTATCTATCTATCTATCTATCTATCTATCTATCTATCTATCTATCTATCTATCTATCTGTCTATCTATCTATCTATCCATCCATCCATCCATCTATCCATCCAGCTATCTATCTATCTATCTATCTATCTATCTATCTATATATCTATCTATCTATCTATCTATCTATCTATCTATCTATCTATCTATCTATCTATCTACTCTCTCTCATCTCTCTCTCTCTATCTATCTATCTATCTATCTGGTTCTCAAGGACCCCGGTGCCTGGCAGCGCCTGCAGCCGCATCGCGATCGCATGAAACAGGTTCCATCTATCTATCTATCTATCTATCTATCTATCTATCTATCTATCTATCTATCTATCTATCTATCTATCTATCTATCTATCGATCTATCTATCTATCGATCTATCTATCTATCGATCTATCTATCTATCTGTCTATCTATCTATCTATCTATCTATCTATCTATCTATCTATCTATCGATCTATCTATCTATCTATCTATCTATCTATCTATCTATCTATCTATCTATCTATCTATCTATCTATCTATCTATCTATCTGTCTGTCTGTCTATCTATCTATCTATCTATCTATCTATCTATCTATCTATCTATCTATCTATCTATCTACCTATCTACCTATCGCTCGCTCGCTAGGCGGTTGCGGCGTTGCGGTTGTTTGCACGCCAGATGGACCTCACGTCCAGACAGCTGCAAAAACGGCTCAGTGCACAAGACCAGGAGCTGGAGAAGCTGGCCAGCGCCGTGGAGAGCGCCGTGCAAAGGAATGAGGCTCTTCAGAAGCGTGCCAAGCTGCATCTGCAGCTGCAAGAGGTGTTAGAGCTTCAGAGCAAGGAGTTGCAAGCTGTTATCGAGCGAATTCAGCCCAACCTGTCCGATGCCGAAAGAGACTTCCAGCGCTCGATGCTTGAGGCCAAGACCTACACTCGTCTGAAGAAGCGAGAGATCAAGCAACTGCAGCAACAGGCAGGTGAAATCCTGCTGAGGACGCAGGGCGAGAAGAAGGCGCAGGCGCTGATCTCGGTTAAGCCCGTAGCGCCCCTATTGTACCAGCAGCATCGGGCGCTGGCGCAGTGTCATCAAGAAGTGGCCATGCTGAGCAAGCGGTTCGGGCAGCTCTCTACTGCGCAACCCGCGTTGCTCGCGAGTGCGACGGAAGCTGAGGAGAAGCCTCGGCTGGAATACAAGGCTGGCAAGACTGGCCGAGAAAAAGAGAAGGGAGAGAAGGCGGAAAGCAAAGAGAAGCTGGCGGTGCTGCCGCACCACGCCCAACCGACAGGAAAACCAACAACAGCAGCAGCAAGCGGCAGTAGCGAGAAATTTGTCGCCTCGCCAGCCATGGGCGCGCCATCAATGGGCACGCCAGCCGCGCGAACAGCAGCTACGAAGAAAGAAGCACCTCGCACAACGGGCTCAATGGGTCACATGAGTCACGTATCTGGTCGCGAGGACGAGGACGAGGACGAAGACGAGGATGAGGACGAGGACGAGGACGAACAGGACGTCAAGCTGAGCGGCAAGGGAGAAGCGATGGTAAGAACGAGTCGTGTCACAAAGTTCGGCGGGGGCTTTTCAGCTGATGAGGGAATGTTTGGAGCAGCAGGCGGCGGGTTCGATCTTGGGGGAACCTTGGGGGACGAAAACAGCCAGCTCGCTGAGGGGCAGCAGGGCTCGGGGTTTGGAGCTGGAAGGGCGGGCGGGTTTGATCTCGGTGGGCAAGTGGACACGGGAAACAGCGGGTTCAGCTTGGAAAGCGGCTTTGGGGATGGACCAGGGGGAGCAAGCGGAGGGTTCGAACTGGGAGGAGGCGGAGAAGGAGGCGGGTTTGACATGGCAGGAGACGGGGCAAGCGGAGGCTTTGACATTGGAGGCAGTGCAGCTGCTTTTGAGATGGGAGGAGGAGGAGGGGGATTTGATACAGGAGACGAAGGAGGTGGAGCTGCAGGGGGCTTTGAGATGGGAGGAAAAGGATTTGACGCAGGAGGAGGAGGCGGTGATGGAGGTGGATTTGACATGGGAGGAGGTTTTGACGCAGGAGATGGAGGAAGAGGTTTTGACGCAGAAGACGGAGGAGGAGGCCGTGGAGGTGCAGGTGGATTTGACATGGGAGCAGGAGGAGGATTTGGTACAGGAAACGGAGGAGGCGGCGGGACTGCAGGTGGATTTGGGTTGGGAGCAGCAGCAGCAGGAGGAGAAGGAGGAGCAGGAGGAGGAGGTGATGGAGGTGGATTTGAGATGGGAGGAGGAGGAGGAGGATTCGATGCAGGAGGAGGAGGGTTCGACGCAGGAGGAGGAGGTGGTGGTGGAGGTGGATTTGACATGGGAGGAGGAGGAGGAGGAGGAGGAGGATTCGACATGGGAGGCAGAGGAGGCGGTGCTGGTGTAGGTGGATTTGACATGGGAGGTGGGGGTGGAGGAGGAGGGATCGACGTAGGAGACGAAGGAGATGGCGGTGGTGGTGGGGGTGGATTTGAC
>WBZZ01003478.1:62500-67500 GCA_019918135.1 Paulinella micropora
TGTCCGAGGACAGATAGATAGATAGATAGATAGATAGATAGATAGATAGATAGATAGATAGATAGATAGATAGATAGATAGATAGATACAGATAGACAGATAGATGTTTGGTCTATCAGCGCTGCATATCCGAGGACAGATAGATAGATAGATAGATAGATAGATAGATAGATAGATAGATAGATAGATAGATAGATAGATAGATAGATAGATAGATAGATAGATAGATGTTTGGTCTATCAGCGCTGCCTGTCCATTCTACCCCGTCCCCTGCTGGAGGTGACTGGGCAGCGGGCTGGAGATGGAGACTAGGCTGACCCTTCCCTGGCTGGAGCGCATAGATTAGCACACGCCAGGCACGCGGACTCATTTGAGCCCACGAGCCCCGCCATAGATCGACAAAGAGATAGAAATAAGGATAGATAGAATGATAGATAGATTAGAATGATAGATAGATAGATAGATAGATAGATAGATAGATAGATAGATAGATAGATAGATAGATATAGATAGATAGATAGATAGATAGATAGATAGATAGATAGATAGATAGATAGATAGATAGATAGATAGATAGATAGATAGATAGATAGATAGATAGATGAGATATCGACTAATGTCAGAAAAAAGGAGCTTCTGATTTCGTCAACCAAGGAAGTCTGTGGGTAAAGTATCAACCCGATGCCCAGCTAAGCCGTGATGTTTGCACGGAAGGGGTGATACAGGCAATACCAAAGCTCCCTAGTACCAGGCGGGGCCAGGGCTCGTTCCATAAGCGCCCCTTGCAGAACGAGCTCCCACCTCCATTACAGAGGACCCAGTAAGCAGATGGAGTTTCGAGACTGTTCGACAGTCTAGTATAAACCGACAGAGCACTGTGGGTTTTATTCCGGGCTCAACAAGCGAGAAAGGGCACCCTGAGGGAACAGGATTGTGCTTCCCGTCGCTATTTCGGCATGTGACTTATAGGCCTATGGCTTGGCACACATAAGGCACCCCACCACGGGCCCAGCACACCCACACCATCCCCTAATTCTCTGTCTGTCGACAGATGGCACCCATTTCAAAAAACCAAGCCCGAGATAAATAGATAAATAGATAGATAGATAGATAGATAGATAGATAGATAGATAGATAGATAGATAGATATAGATAGATAGATAGATAGGTAGGTAGATAGGTAGGTAGGTAGATAGGTAGATAGGTAGGTAGATAGGTAGAATGAATGATGTAGGGACGTGGCAGTCTGGGCCAAGGAAACGATTTGCTGTAGGGAGAAGCAAGGACTCAAGCACCAGTCAAGGCTTGCTGAGCCAAACCTTAGACTCCGCGCGCGCGAAGCAGGCAAGACCACGGCAGCAACGTAGATAGATAGATAGATAGATAGATAGATAGATAGATAGATAGATAGATAGATAGATAGATAGATAGATAGATAGATAGATAGATAGATAGATAGATAGATAGATAAATAGATAGATAGATAGTGTTTATCTAGGAGCGTCGCATAGCCAGACGGCCATAAGCGTCCTGCCAGGAAGCATCCTCGGCTCAGGCCTGCCTTCGCCTTCCTGGCTCCCTCATAGCCAATGGCCAGCGGAGGGATCCACTTACCAAGCACGAAGTGCAGGGTAAGTAACTTTCATGGGCGAGCTCAAAGGAAACACCCAACGCCACAGCTACCCATGGTGCAGCCTTGCGAGGTATCCAACTGGCATGTGGTGCAGTTTGCTCTAGGAGGATTGGTCTTCATCGCTAATGTCCCGCCCCCTCGACCAATTTTTCTTACATCGAGGGGAGGACGACCTCCGGGATAGATAGATAGATAGATAGATAGATAGATAGATAGATAGATAGATAGATAGATAGATAGATAGATAGATAGATAGATAGATAGATAGATAGATAGATACTAGGTAGGTAGGTAGGGTAGGTAGGTAGGTAGGTAGATAGATAGATAGATAGATAGATAGATAGATAGATAGATAGATAGATAGATAGATAGATAGATAGGTTGATAGATAGATATGTTTAATATATGGCTGTAAAAGCCATAAGCCTCCTACACTACCCCCGAGCAGGAACTCTCAGCTAGAATAGATAGATAGATAGATAGATAGATAGATAGATAGATAGATAGATAGATAGATAGATAGATAGATAGAGATAGATAGATAGATAGATAGATAGATAGATAGATAGATAGATAGATAGATAGATAGATAGATAGATAGATAGATAGATAGAAATTTCATTCAAAGCGCTGGGTCTCTTTTGGAGGGTCCGGGCACATTTTGGCAATCGAGCGTGCAGGACAGGCTTATCCACATATTTGCCGGAAATCATATGTTCCCCACCTTCCTGATCAAACAAGCTCTGTGTTGGCCAAATATCCCCTTCTACTAACTCCCTCTAGTTGGCTCAAACGAGTCGTGTTGCGACTGTTGCCTAAAACCGAGGAAATTTGGTGGTCAGGACATTCCGCTAACGCAAATATTTGCTTAAATTGCGAAAAAACCACCTCAGCGTCGAGGACGAGTCTGGGGCTTGACGCCCTGCAAGTATCAGCTCCCAACTCCTCCTGGTGGCCACAAACCGTCAGTTCTTCCCACAGCTTTCCCGAGTATGCGCATGGCATGCACTGGCTCACTCTCTCTTTCTCTCTCTCTATCTCTCATGTTCCCCTCTTTCCCCTCTCCCTCCTGCTTACGATGGTTTTGGCCTCGGTGTGGGCGCCGGCCGCCAGCAGTGCCTGTGCTGTCGCCGTGTGCCCATTGAATCCGGCATGGTACAGCAACGTCCAGCCCTCCTATACACAGCAGACCAGACCAGGTGCGACGTGCGGGGGTGAGAGGAGGAGGAGGAGGAGGAGGAGGAGGAGGGGGAGGAGGGCAGCGCGCTCGCAGCAGGCAGCGGGCACACACACACACACACACATACATACATACATACACACGCAGCTGGCCCCTCCGGCCCGCACAGTTGCATGTGTACACCACATCCCATCACCACCAACCCGCGCGAACCGGCACCCGGCCACGATCAAGCATGGTTTGCGGCCACCAGGAGGAGTTGGCAGCTCATACTTGCAGAGCTCCAAGCCCCCGACTTGTCGCTGACGATGACATGGGGTTTTCGAGATTCATGCAAATATTTGCGTTAGGAAAGTGTCCTGAATGCCTACATTTCCTCGACTTTCGGCACTACTCCCAAAAACTACTCGTTTGAGGGCACCAGGAGTCAGAAAGCCATGTTCGGCACACACAGATCTCGTTGAGCTGAGAGCATGCCAACACAGGAATTACCTGGAATTTTTGCATTTTAGCGTTCAGGACAAACGCCTAACGCAATTACCAGGAATTTCTCGTGGGACGTCAAAAAAATACGTATGAAGGTGATATTTGATTATGAGAATGAGTATTGGTTGGAAAAATTATGAAAAGTAAAATTATGTGATTTTTTGCATTTTAGCGTTCAGGACAAACGCCTAACGCAAGTACTAGAAATTTCTCGTTTGACGTCAACAAAATACGTATGAAGGTGATATTTGATGAATAGATAGGGCATTGGGTTGGAAAATTATCAAAAGTAAAATTATGTGATTTTTGGCATTTTAGCGTTCAGGACAAACGCCTAACGCAATTACTAGGAATTTCTCGTTTGAGGTAAAAAAATACATATGAAGGTAATATTTGATTAATAAGGAGTGTATTGGATTGGAAAATGATCAAAAATACAATTATGTGATTTTTGGCATTTTAGAGTTCAGGACAAGCGCCTAACGCAAGTACTAGAAATTTCTCGTTTAAGATAAAAAAAATACGTTTGAAGGTGATATTTTATAAATAGAAAGTGTATTGCGTTGAAAAATTATCAAAAAGAAAATTATGTGATTTTTGGCATTTTAGCGTTCAGGACAATTGTCTAACGCAATTACTAGAAATTTCTCGTTTGAGGTCAAAAAATACGTATGAAGGTGATAATTTTATTAATAGAAAGTGTATTGGGTTAAAAATTTATCTTCATTTTTTTTAATGTCATGTTGGCATTTTCCTGTTCAGGACAAACGCCTGACGCAATTACTAGGAATTTTTTGTTTGACGTCAAAAAAAGAAGTATGGACGTGACATCGGATGACTAGAAAGTGTATTGGGTTGCAAAATTATCAAAATTAAAATTACGTATTTTGGCATTTTTCCTGTTCAGGACAAGCGCCTAACGCAGTTACTAGGAATTCCTCGTTTGAGGTTAAAAAAAAGCAATATGAAGGTGATCTTTGATGAATAAAAAGTGTATTGGGTTAGAAAATCATCAAATAAAAATTATGTGATTTTTGGCATTTTAGCGTTCAGGGTCCTAACGCAATTACTATGAACTTCTCGTTTGACGTCAAAAAAAGGAGTGTGGACGTGATGTTTGATGAATAGAAAAAGTATTGGGTTGAAAAAAGTATCAAAATGAAAATTATGTGATTTTTTGCATTTTAGCGTGCAGGACAATAAAGGGTACATAGTCTGTGGCGTGGACGTTGGCGCCCGCGGCCAGGAGCGCCTGGAAGATATCAGTGCGACCGTTGTACCCGGTCTCGATCAGGGCCGTTCTGTTGTACTAGACAAGGCAGACAAGACAAGGAGACGTGCGCACAGTAGGCCACGCCACAGCAAGGAGCGGCTGTGTCTGCTTCTGTGTGTATGTGTACATGTGCATGCATCGGCCCGTGTGACGGTGGGGAGAGCAAGCATCGCAACGCAAACAAGAGAAACAAAAGAAGCCAGGTACAAGAGAAACGAGAAAAGGCATGAGGTAGATAGATAGAATCTAGATAGATGATAGATAGATAGATAGATAGATAGATAGATAGATAGATAGATAGATAGATAGATAGATAGATAGATAGATAGATAGATAGATAGATGAAATATCGACTAATGTCAGAAAAAAGGAGCTTCTGATTTCGTCAACCAGGAAGTCTGTGGGTAAAGTATTAACCCGATGCCCAG
>WBZZ01003478.1:135000-137500 GCA_019918135.1 Paulinella micropora
TATATGAAGTACTCCCGATTTCCCAGGAAATCGGGAGTATAGGTGACTATTGCAGTATTCACAACACTGAGCTAGGAAATCGGGATATACAGTCCGGAATTCAAGGATTCTGATAGTACAGTCATCGTGCATCCTACATCAAATGCGATCTTCCCTTACTTGAATCAGTATCACAGTCTGCAATGCAGTTTATATGACTGTCGACGTTTATTTAAGTGATGCGGCCCTCAGGCCCGAATCCTGACCAGTGCCAGTGCGTGCCAACATTGATAATGATTTTTGTTCTGTTTTTATTGTTAAAATTGCTGCTTAAAAACCATTCAACTGTTTCAATTAGAAACAGTGAAAATAATCAGTCTTTGAAGATGTGTGTGAACTGGATTGAATAAAATCTACCGGGCCGTGACCCAGTACCCACTGAAGAATGATCTTGGCATGCAGTTCTCAATCAGGAACACCACATCATGGACGTTGCGGCGACAATCTCAATGATCATAGTATCTGTAGTAACGACATTTGCAAACTAAGCTTATGCTGTTGTATCAATTTTTGAAAACACTAAGATAGCGAATGCTTCAACTTCAAAACCAGAAACAAGATTCTGGTCGAAATAAATACCTACGAATAAATAGGGTGGCAAGACGCTGATGTGGTGAGTGCAGCCTGGACGCAAGGCCAGCAACAGACCTGGTGCCTCTTTGCATGGACCACTGTCGATCTAAGGAGCTATTCTATTCTTGTGGCAACAAATCATCCGATTTGGATTCAGATTTCTCAATCAATGGTTGAGCTACGAAAATACTCAGCAAGTCATTTGAAGCTCTCTTCCTGATCTTTCAAAGGATGGCTCAAGCATTGCCATAGCGCTATGCTTGGTGAAGAGCGATCATGTCCAAGGTGGAGGGTGGTGCCTCTTGGGCGTCGTCGGCGATGTGAGAAGAATGCACGCAGAGGAGCTTTGAATCACGCGTCAGGTGTGGCTGAAGACTCAGACGAGGTGGCCGAGGAAGAGGAAGAGGAAGAGGAGGAGGATGAGCTGTGATTTGCTGCTGAAGAGGCGTGCGGGGCAGACTGCCCTGTGCTGTCCTTGCCCTCCTCCTTCTCCTTCTCCGCAGCCTGTCCTGTGTTGTCCTTGCCCTCCTCCTTCTCCTTTTCTGCTGCCTGCATCGCCTTCTCCTCCTCCAGCACCTTGGGCCAGTACTAAATAGATAGATAGATACGTAAATAGTAGATAGAAGGTACGTAGGTAGATAGATAGATAGATAGATAGATAGATAGATAGATAGATAGATAGATAGGTAGGTAGGTAGGTAGGTAGGTAGGTAGGTAGGTGGGTAGATAGATAGATAGATAGATAGATAGATAGATAGATAGATAGATAGATAGATAGATAGACAGACAGACAGACAGATAGACAGACAGACAGATAGATAGATAGATAGATAGATAGATAGATAGATAGACAGACAGACAGACAGATAGATAGATAGATAGATAGATAGATAGATAGATAGGTAGATAGGTAGGTAGGTAGGTAGGTAGATAGGTAGGTAGGTAGGTAGATAGATAGATAGATAGATAGATAGATAGATATAGATAGATAGATAAATAGATAAATAGATAGGTAGATAGGTAGGTAGATAGATAGATAGATAGATAGATAGATAGACAGATAGACAGACAGATAGATAGATAGATAGACAGACAGATAGATAGATAGATAGATAGATAGATAGATAGATAGATAGACAGAGAAATAGATAGAGAGATAGAGAAATAGAGAAATAGAGAGATAGAGATAGATAGATAGATAGATAGATAGATAGATAGATAGATAGATAGATAGTAGATAGATAGTAGATAGATAGGTAGATGGGCAGCGTTGTACCTGTTGGTGGTCATAAGGTAGCGACGCACCGTTGCTCTTGGATGCATCGACATTACCTACATAAATACATACATGTGTACATACGTGCGTACATTTATGTACATACATGCATTACATATATACATATATATTACACACACGCATACATAAAATACATACATACATACATACATACATACAATACATACATACAATACATACAATACATACATAGCATGCAATACAACATGGCATACGCAGCATACATACATACATACATACATACATGCATGCATACATACATACATGCATACATACCACATACATACATACATACATGCATTCAAACATACATACAGACAGACAGACATATATACAGACATACATACCAAGCGCACGCCAGTCCTCGCCCATGAGCTCATTCATCAGTGTGTCGTTAGCTGTGCCTGGACCGAATGGACCCGACACGAATTTGATCTTGCTGCGCAAGTGCTCGTCCATGAAGGGCGAGAGGACCTTCCACACCACACTGAAGTAGGAGGCGGGCTGCCACACGATAGCATGGCCCATGTGCTCGGGGAAGCGGTTGGTGAGCAGGTCCAGTGTTTCTCTTGAGGTGCGCATTGAGGGCGC
>WBZZ01003478.1:170000-180000 GCA_019918135.1 Paulinella micropora
TGGTTGAGGTTGGCGTCCCTGGCACGGTCACCGAATGGGGGGCATGATCGGTGAGGATGATGCGCCGATGAGGAGGAGGAGAATTAGAATGCTGTTAATGAAGCAAGTGTGCACGCTAGTGCTGCGCAAAAAGAACACGTACATCACCTGGTCGGAAGTGCCCGACGTGAGTGCAGAGGAAAAGTACGCTCTGCTATACTACGAGACAGTGGAGTGCGTCATAAGATTCCAAACCGGTTCGACAGAGTAGCAGCGCGTGTGGTGAGCATACTCAACTGTCATCATGCACATACACTTGAAGACAGGTGAACTAGCTCTCTGCTGTGAGTGTGAGGAGGGATCTTCAAACTTGAGTGTGTTCGCTGTTGGTGTTTCCAAGTTCAGGTAGGATTTCCCCAATTCGAGCTGTCGACAGCACACACAGAGTGTCACTCTTCCGAAAAAATATAGGGAAATTCGAATTGTAAGTCTTCACAAACCCCCTGCGAGGAAATTACCAACCGGCATTCACTTCAATACACACACAGCTGTCATTTGACCTAAAAATATTTCCGATGTCAGGCAAGTTCACTTACGGATCCAAAAGACTCTGGATCGGCTCCGGCCGTCAATTCGGCCAGTTTATTCAGTACTTGCACGACAGACTACTTGTCACTTGCGAACTTGACAATCATCTACAACTTGAATTCGAGTCTGAGAACTGTCGGCTAACACTGAAGAAGATCTTCAAGTGGGCTCGGAAAGAGTTGTGTAGATGATCAATGTAGAGTTATGAAGTTCAAGTCAGTCTGAGAAAAAATAATGTCTTAATAAAAACACGGAAGGCTGCCACTTTACCTGAGGCCTGGCTTGGATTAGGAAATTTAGGTATTCAGTAATAATTGCTGAGTCAACGGTTTCGACTCCTAGGCATGATCATTCAGTTATTAATATCATTTCCTAGGACTGGAACCGGAAAAAGTGATCCAAACCTGGTAGATATGGGAGAAAAAGGCAATAGTCTACAATTTTTCTAAAAAGCTAACCGGTACGAAGGGAAATAAATTTGATTGATCTGTTAACAGCAGTTGAAAACGTAACAACTCAGTAAAAGTTATGAGTTCACAGTTGATAAATAAACGGAAAAATGAAGTAACGGAACTAAAAATAGTAATAAGTGTAAACTTGAAGTAAAAACTTCAAGAAAGGACGGTTTAACACAATATTAATAATTCTGTCTGGTACAGTGTTCATTCTGATACAATAAAGTCACTGCGGAGGCCATTGTCCATTGTGTGTCACCGTCACGGTGACTAAGTCACAAGTTCTGTATTAATTAAATACAGCCGCGGCGTGGAGCTTGTCTGTCTGTCTACCAGGGACGCCTGGGAGACGTTAAGACTGCTTCAGATTACCACTACGGCAACTACTTCTTAGGAGTATAATACATAGTAGTATATAGTTGCAAGTATTGTATTACAATATTAAAAGTGTTTGCGTAAAAAAAAATAATAATACAATAAAATGAAAAAAAAATTGTATATATATATGTATATATATATATTTATTATTATTATTATTATTATTATTATTATTATTATTATTATTATTATTATTATTGATAGCCCAGTGGTCAAGTTCTACCATCTGGGCCCTGTCGCCAGTTCGATTCCCGTCGGTGCCACCAGTATTTTCATTGAACATACCGATCCGTCTGGACCAGTATTTTCATTGAACATACCGGCCCGTCTGGAAGTGTTGGAACTGCCCTTGCGGGGTGTCATTAGAGCTTATCGTCAATTCTTCGTACTCCCCTGACGGGTGAGACGATGGAGGCGCATGTGCAGAAATGCATCAGCCATTGACAGAGAAGCACTATTATTATTATTATTATTATTATTATTACTGTTTACAAGGTTTGTGCAACACTGTTTTCGCAGCTAAGCTCCCATGGTGAGGGAGCTATTATAGTTTTCCACGGCTTCACATCCACACTCATGCAAATGAGAGGATTTTCGTGTAGTCGTTTCAGATCGCTGAGAATATTCAACGAGGCAAAACCAGGTAGAGAGAGAGAGAGAGAGAGAGAGAGAGAGAGAGAGAGAGAGAGAGAGAAGAGACAGTGGAAAGTGAGGAATCCGATTATGAAGGGGGAGGGAGGGGGAGGGAGGGGGAGAAGGGGGGGGGGGGGGGGGGTAAGAGTCTTTGTTAGGGAAGCTATGAATTCAGAAGGTTGAGTGCAAAGAAGATATACGCCGCCATAAATGTCATAATCAGCAGCAGCAACGTCTGCATCAATTGCTCGGGCGGCTGCTTGCAATTATGTCTTTCGCCTTTGCTTGTCCTACTACCACAACCGCTACCCGTCCGACAGCAACAGAAGCGTAAGGAACCCCCTAAGGAGCCTTCTCTTCCGCTTTGTCCGCTGGTCTGTGCTGTCTCTTGGTCCGTGTCCCAGAGCGCTTGCTCCTCATAGGCGGCCCTATTACTTGCCTCCAAATCCGTCTCCCGATAACTAGCGCTGCCCCTACTGCCCCTCCGCTCATGCCCAGGCTCGTCTGTGTTCTGATATGAGCTGTACCGTTGGCCGCTTGTTCTGCCAGGCTGGCCGAGGGAGGGTGAGATATGTATCGAGGTGTCGGGGCTGTGAGTCTGCTGCGGGGAGCGCACGTGCTGTTGCGATTGTCTGCTTGAACTGGCAGCGCGCTGCACAGTGATGTCGGACCACAGTCGCGAGCTGGTCTGCAGCTCTTGCGACAGCACGCGGGCGGGGTGAGAATGCCGCGTGCGGCTGTGGTCTCGACGCGAGGGCAAGAGCGAAGGGGGAGTCTCTGCGGGCTGGGCTGTGGAGGAGGAGGAGGAAGAGGAGGAAGAGGAGGAGGAGGCTTGATGTAGCTGCTGATACCGGCTCAGCACTTTGGCGGCGTGGTGCAGCGAGCTCTCTTTGCCGCCGCCGCCGCTGCTGGCCCCGCCGGACCGCTCGTGCTTCCTGCATCGACGCGGGGGCCGGCGCGAAGAGTTGGCGCGAAACGACCGCCCCCGTGCATGGCCCATTGAGTGGCCGTTTTGCCCCCGGCGGGCGCTGCGGGCGCTGGTGGCACCGGGCTGGGAGGGCGGCGTGGGGCCCGTGCCGGCCGGGCTATACTTATCGTCGCAGTGCTTACCGTCGCGGGGAGTCATGTACTTCTGTGGAGAGTCGGGCTCGCCCTCGCCTGCAGGAGGCAAGCGGACACAACGCTCTCTCTCTCTCTCTCTCTCTCTCTCTCTCTCTCTCTCTCTCTCTCTTTCTCTCTCTCTTTCTTTCTCTCTCTCTCTCTCTCTCTCTCTCTCTCTCGTTCCTCTACCCCACCCCCCCCACACCCCCCAACAACACGCACGCAAAACACACACACACACACACACACCACCACCACCACCACCACCACCGCCACCACCGCCACCATCAAACCAACACGTACACACGAGTACAATTTTGCATCTTTGCGCCTGAATGTCTACTTGTGCTGTCGCCGACGTAATCCCAAGAGCCATACACAGCCTCATGCAAGCTTAGTTAGTCAGAAGTCCAGTACTTATTTCTTACTTAGTCAGTTGGCATAATAGTCATAGTCTTCAGTTAATCAGTCGCTTAGTTATCTAGCTATAGCTCTGCTGTACCTTTGGTGACCACTTTCCCGCGATAAGCTTCGCTGCATACAAGTTGTACTAGTTAGTTAGTTATCTAGCTATCTAGCGCTCTGGTGCGACAGGCTTCGCTCATACAAGTGCGCACTCGCCAGTTAGTATATTAGTCATTACTTAGTCAGTTAGTTAGATATCTAGCTATATCTAGCGCTCTGGTGAGACAGGCTGCGCTCGTACAAGTGCGCGCCCGCCAGTTAGTATATTAGTAATTACTTAGTCAGTCAGTTAGTTATCTAGCTATATCTAGCGCTCTGGTGCGACAGGCTTCGCTCATACAAGTGCGTGCCCGCCAGTTAGTATATTAGTAATTACTTAATTAGTTAGTTATCTAGCTATATCTAGTGCTCTGGTGAGACAGGCTGCGCTCGTACCAGTGCGCGCCCGCCAGTTAGTACATTAGTTATTACTTAGTCAGTTAGTTAGTTATCTAGCTATACTGACCGCTCTGGTGACCCGCCCACTCCCACGAGCCGTACTGAGCCTCATACAGGCGCGCCTAGACAGACATAGCGTACATGCATATATAAATACATAACATAACATAACATAGCATATCATAACATAACATAACATAACATAGCATAACATAACGTAACGTAGCGTAACGTAACGTAATGTAACGTATCGTATCGTATCGTAACATAACGTAACGTAACGTAACGTAACATAACATAACATAACATAACATAACATAGCATAACATAACATAGCATAACATAACATAACAGAACATAACATACCCTTGCGGCGTGCACGCGGTGGATGTTCCCCCTCTGACTGCTGTGAGAAGCTTGTGCAGATTGTGCTTGTGATTGTGCTGTAGGCTGTGGTGTAGGTTGTGCTGCAGTCGCCGCCGCGTCGGCATGCGTAGCTTCTAGGCTGAACGAAAAGGCTCGCGGAGGTGGCGCCTGGGCCGGGGAATCTGCGGCAGCTCTGGCTTCTATACATGCATACATTACATACATTACATACATTACATACATTGCATGCATACATTACATTACATTACATTACATGAACCATTACATTAACCTTTCCATTAACCTTTCCATTTACAATTCCATTTACCATTCCCTTTATCATTCCATTTACCATTCCATTCACCATTCCATTCACCATTCACCATTCACCATTACATTACATTACATTACATACATACATACATACATAACATAACATAACATAACATAACACACATACATACATACATACATACATACATAATACATAATACATGCATAATAAATACATAACATACATAACATACATAACATAAGTCACATACGTTACAAACGTTACATACATAACATGCACTACACAAATACACACATTACATACATACATACATACATACATACATACATAAATTACATACATTACATGCATTACATACATTTCACACATTACATACATTACACACATGACATACATTACATACATACATACATACATACATACATACATACATACATATACATACATGCATACCTGCAGCGGGGAGGGAGGAGGTGGAGAAAGCGAGGCGGTTAGTGTTAGCGTTAGCATGCGGGTGGTGTTCGGGGGGTATCTGAGGTATCTGATGCGGCTGGAACAGACCGTTAGGCAAGGAGTCAGAAGAGGAGGAGGAGGAGGAAGAAGAAGAGGAGATGGAGGAGGAGGAGGAGGAGGAGGAGGAGGAGGGGTGTCCATTGGCTTCAGGAGAGCGGCGATGCCAGTGCGGCACGCCTAAACAGACCATACATACATACATTACATACATTACATACATTACATACATTACATACATTACATACATAACATATATACATACATACATACATACATACATAAATACATACATACATACATACATAACAAACATACATACATACATACATACATACAAACATAAAAACATGCATACATACATACATACATACATACATACATACAATACATGCATGAATTACATAACGCTACGTAACTTGACGTTACATGATGTTACATCACGTTACATTACGTCTATTGAATTGGATTGCATTGAATTGCATTCCTTTGTATTGCACTCCACTCAATTCCATTCCATTTAATTCAATACATAAATACACATAGATACATACACATACATACATAGCATACATACATTACACATACCGCCCACTGATCAGTGTACGTGCTGGCTGCTCTTGCTCTCGTAGACTGGGCTAGCTTCCCCTGAGTAAGTAAGTAAAGGAAGTAAGTAAGTAAGTAAGTACGTAAGTCGTAGACTGGGCTAGGTTCCCCTGAGTCAGTAAGTAAGTAAGTAAGTAAAAGTAAGTACGTGAAGTAAGTAAGTCAAGTAAGTAAGCAAAGTGACTGGGCTAGGTTCCCCTGAGTAAGTAAGTAAGTAAAGTAAGTAAGTAAAGTAAGTAAGTAAAGTAAGTTAGTAAGTAAGTTAAGTAAGTAAGTTAAGTAAGTAAGTTAAGTAAGTAAGTTAAGTAAGTTAAGTAAGTAAGTTAAGTAGTAAGTTAAGTAAGTAAGTTAAGTAAGTAAGTTAAGTAAGTAAGTAAGTAAAGTAAGTAAGTAAAGTAAGTAAGTAAAGTAAGTAAGTAAAGTAAGTAAGTAAAGTAAGTAAGTAAGTAAGTAAGTAAGAAAGTTAAGTAAGTTAAGTAAGTAAGTTAAGTAAGTAAGTTAAGTAAGTAAGTAAGTAAGTAAAGTAAGTAAGCAAAGTAAGTAAGTAAAGTAAGTAAGTAAAGTAAGTAAGTAAAGTAAGTAAGTAAAGTAAGTAAGTAAAGTAAGTAAGTAAGTAAGTTAAGTAAGTAAGTTAAGTAAGTAAGTTAAGTAAGTAAGTTAAGTAAGTAAGTTAAGTAAGTAAGTTAGTAAGTAAGTTCGTAAGTAAGTTCGTAAGTAAGTTCGTAAGTAAGTTCGTAAGTAAGTTCGTAAGTAAGTAAAGTAAGTAAGTAAAGTAAGTAAGTAAAGTAAGTAAGTAAAGTAAGTAAGTAAAGTAAGTAAGTACGTAATAAGTAAGCAAGTAAGTAAGCAAGTGAGTAAGTAAGTAAAAAAATAAGTAATAAAAAAGTAAGTAAGTAAGTAAGTAAGTAAGTAAGTTAATTAAGTAAGTAAGTAAGTAAGTAAGTAAGTAAGGAAGGAAGGAAGGAAGGAAGGAAGGAAGGAAGAAAGGAAGGAAGGAAGGAAGGAAGTAAGGAAGAAAGTAAGTAAGTAAGTAAGTAAGTAAAGTAAGTAAGTAAGTAGGTAAGTAAGTAAGTTAAGTAAGTAAGTTAAGTAAGTAAGTAAGTAAGTAAGTAAGTAAGTGAAGTAAGTGAAGTAAGTAATTGGGTAAGTACCTTGGCGCGCACGGGGAGGGGTCGTCAAGGTGTCGTCGCGACCCTCCTGTGTATCCTGCATGTACATGTACATAAATACATCATGTGTAAACACACAAACAAACACAGAAGATTCTTGTACCCCCCCCCCCGGCCTCTCTCTCTCTCTCTCTCTCTCCTCTTCTCTTTTCCCAATGAACAAGAAAGCAACCTAGCAAGTGAACATATGATATATCACGAAATCACGCCCACACAAATAGAGATTAACAACAACAACAACAACAACAACAACAATAATAATAATAATAATAATAATAATAATAATAATAATAATAATAATTTACTATATCTGAGGCGTACTGATGCAGCTAATGGCATATCCTCAACGGACATAAGCCTCCAATACCCTTGTTCGAGGTCCTCCACCCCCCCGTGTCAGTCTCTCGCCTGATAATCGGGGCCACCGATGGAGCTCCTGAGGGCAAGACTGCACTAAGCCGAGGTTATTCCGCAGTCCCAGCAACCTCTTGCAAGACGTCACCGAATGTGCAAGTGCATACACCAAGCGCGGTTGCTAGAGCTGCCTCGAAACCCCATCCATAACAATCTGGTGTCTGCTGGGTCCTGGGCTATCAACCAGCATATGCGGAGTTTAAGATCTTTTACGCGCGCAACGACCCTCCTCCCCAGCATCTACCACCAAAGGGTTATGAGTTGGCGTCACAGTTTAACCCCTTGAGGCCATTGGGCTGGAACTCTGTTTAGCAAGTGTGACTAGGTTTTTTCATCGGGATTTCCCTCTCAAATATGTCACAGTCAACACTCCAAAATAATAATAATAATAATAATAATAATAATAATAATAATAGTATAATAATAATAATAATAATAATAATAATAATAATAATAATAATAATAATAATAGTGCTTCTCTGTCAATGGCTGATGCATTTCTGCACATGCGCCTCCATCGTCTCACCCGTGAGGGGAGTACGAAGAATTGACGATAAGCTCTAATGACACCCCCGCAAGGGCAGTTCCAACACTTCCAGACGGGCCGGTATGTTCAATGAAAATACTGGTCCAGACGGATCGGTATGTTCAATGAAAATACTGGTGGCACCGACGGGAATCGAACTGGCGACAGGGCCCAGATGGTAGAACCTGACCACTGGGCTATCACGGTGTCCAAAATAATAATAATAATAATAATAATAATAATAATAATAATAATAATAATAGTGCTTCTCTGTCAATGGCTGATGCATTTCTGCACATGCGCCTCCATCGTCTCACCCGTGAGGGGAGTACGAAGAATTGACGATAAGCTCTAATGACACCCCCGCAAGGGCAGTTCCAACACTTCCAGACGGGCCGGTATGTTCAATGAAAATACTGGTCCAGACGGATCGGTATGTTCAATGAAAATACTGGTGGCACCGACGGGAATCGAACTGGCGACAGGGCCCAGATGGTAGAACTTGACCACTGGGCTATCACGGTGTCCATAATAATAATAATAATAATAATAATAATAATAATAATAGTGTATCTCCTGCCAATTGCTGAGCCAAAAGGCCATGTGCATCCAGTCCTCCATTCCATAAGGAAAGTCTCCACACCAATCGGTGGAATAAAGGAAGTGACGGCATAGAACATTACTCTAGGAGCTTTATACCAATCAGCCCATGGAAAGGACCGATGGCCTATGTACTCCCTATAATAATAATAATAATAATAATAATAATAATAATAATAACAGTAACAATAGGCTTTGCATTGTCACTGTTAGCCCATTCTTGTCACTCCCCTTCTGATTATGATTATGATTATGATTATGATTAAGATGATGATGATGAAGATGATTATTATTATTATTATTATTATTATTATTATTATTATTATTATTATTATTAATAAAATTATTATTATGATTATTATGATTATTATGATTAGCCCCAGACTCGATCTTGATGCTGATATAATTTTTTTGAAATTCACGCAAATATTTGCGTTAGGGGAGTGTCCTGAATGCCAAAGTTCCTTGTTGTTTTGGCCTTTTTTTGCACCCCCCATCGGAATAAATCATGGTTTGTGGGAACAAGGAAGATTTGGGAGCTCATATTGGCAGGGTGGCTAGCCCCAGACTCGATCTTGATGCTGATATAATTTTTTTTGGAATTCACGCAAATATTTGCGTTAGGGGAGTGTCCTGAATGCCGAAAATCCTTTTTTTTTGCAGTACTTGCCGGTGCCTCCGGCAATTGAACGTACGCTGTCGACATGGCAGGGGGGGTCCGGGGGCGCCCTCCCCCGGAAACCCAAGCCCTGTGATTGTACGTACCCGTTCTGGTCGCGGGTGGCACCCACACCTGAAAATTGAGGCTTTTTGCCACCAGGCGCCCTTTGCGGCACCTCCGGCAATTCAACGTGCCCTGTCGAAGGGAAAAGGGGGCGGGAGGGGGGGGGGGGGGGGGGGGGGGGGGGGGGGGGGGGGGGGGGGGGGGTCCGGGGGGCCCTCCAGAAAATGATAAGAAGTGGGGCTGGCGGGGTTTGGTGCGCGAAGCACCGGTAAACCATCCTTTCAGGTGTTGGCGCTGCCCCTAGTTATTATTATTATTATTATTATTATTATTATTATTATTATTATTATTATTATTATTATTATTATTATTATTGTTGTTGTAATTCTTATGGACACCGTGATAGCCCAGTGGTCAAGTTCTACCATCTGGGCCCTGTCGCCAGTTCGATTCCCGTCGGTGCCACCAGTATTTTCATTGAACATACCGGTCCGTCTGGAAGTGTTGGAACTGCCCGTGCGGGGGTGTCATTAGAGCCTATCGTCAATTCTTCGTACTCCCCTCACGGGTGATTCGATGGAGGCGCATGTGCAGATTTGCATCAGCCATTGACAGAGAAGCACTATTATTATTATTATTATTATTATTATTATTATTATTATTATTATTATTACTATTATTATTATTATTATTATTATTATTATTACTACTACTACTACTACTACTACTATTATTATTATTATTGTTATTACT
>WBZZ01003478.1:185000-225000 GCA_019918135.1 Paulinella micropora
CAACCCCACCATCCCACACCAGCACTTGGATTCCATCCACTTTGCCTTTTCCTACCCCTGGGACGTGTCAACACCACCTGTTCACTGTTTGCGCTCCCGTCGTCTCCATTCCCACCCTCTTCCAACCTGCCACCTCCCTGCCTCACTCTTGCACCCTACCTCTTCCATGCGTAAACGGCCAGTCAGACGAGAGATAAATTTCGCGGTATTTGCGATGATTTCCCGGAATTTTACCTCATTTTCCCCTTTTGGTCCCTCCACCAGCGTTCGCGGTGTTTTGCGGTGATTTTCCGGAATCTTACCTCATTTTCCTCCTTGGGCCCTTCCACCTGTCCATGCGCGCTCCCTTGCGTCTGTGCCATCTATTTCCCTCTTCGCTAAGCCCTGCCTCCACCAAAAAATCTTTCCATTTTTTTTTTTTTTTCGCCACAAACACAAACCTATCTTTATGCTCCGCAACAATTTCCTCCTGTCCCCCACTCCCCAATCCACTCCTCGCCTGCGCCTTGTTCTGCCATTGCCATCGCTCAATCGCTTCAGCTCAGTAGCCCAGACCAAAATGCAGCTCTCGTGGGTAGGCCCCAGACGTTCGATCCTCCTCCTCCTTCCTCCTCCTTCCTCCCTCCTCCCTTCTTCCTCTCTTCTTCTTCTTCTTCTTCTTCTTCGTCCTCCTCCTCCTCCTCCTCCCCCTCCTCCTCCTCCCACTCCTCCTCCTCCTTCTTCTTCTTCTTCTGCTTTCTTCTCCTCCTCCTCCTCCTTCTCCTCCTCCTGCTCCTCCTCCTCCTTTTCCTTCTCCTTTCTCCTCCTCCTCCTTCTTCTTCTTCTTCTTCTTCCTCTTCCTCTTCTTCTTCCTGTTCATCATCATCTTCTTCTTCTTCTTCTTCTCCTCCTCCTCCTCCTTCTTCTTCTTCTTCTCCTTCTTCTTCTCCTCCTCCCCCTCCTCCTTCTTCTCCTTCTTCTTCTTCTTCTTCTTCTTCCTGTTCATCATCATCTTCTTCTTCTTCTCTTCCTTCTCCTTCTCCTCCTCCCCCTCCTCCTTCTTCTTCTTCTTCTTCTTCTTCTTCTTCTTCTTCTTCTTCTTCGTCGTCGTCGTCGTCCTCTCCTCCTCCTCCTCCTCCTCCTCATCCTCGTCCTCCGTCTTTTCTATTTCCTTTCTCTTCCTCTTCTTCGATTTCATGCTTTCTGCCAGCCCCGTCCCTTACACCAAGCTTCCCTTGCTCCCCCCCCCCCCCCCCCCCCCCCAAAAAAAACATCTCCCTTAGGCGGTGAGTCTTCCTCTTCCTCTTCTTCCTACTACTCCTCCTCCTACAGCCGTGGCGGGCCATCAGACAGAAGCGCCGGCCGCGCCTACGGCTCAGCGCCGTCCTCAGACTACTCTCGCGGCGACGCGGGTCGCAGCAGAGCGGACCGCGGCCGCGATCAGCCCTCCGGTGCATTGAGCCGGCGCGGCGCCGTGCCCGTGTCAGTGCCTGCGGGCCTGAGTGCGAGCGCGGCCTGGACCGGTGCAGCCGCGCCAGTAGCCGCGCTGCCCTTCGCCGCCATGCATCCTGCGCAAATGCTGGCGGCCAACCCACACCAGACACGCGTCCCCGTCGTGACGCGGGACTTCTTCGCACAATGTTTGGCGCAATACGGCGGCGGCGGTGGCGATGCCGGCCGCGGCGGCTCGCTCAATGGAGTGGGGCTGTTACCCATGCCCGGGCTGGTGGCACCGGTGGCCGCAGTCAGCCCGTTGAGTGCGCCGGCCGGAGCTGCTGGCCTCACCCCAGACCCCTTTGTCTTAGCCCCGAAAACACCGGTAACTTATGCATGAATGTCGTCATGTATGAATGCGTGTGTGTGTGTATGTATGAATGTATGTATGAGCTCACCCCTGACATAGAGGTCATGAAATCTTGCGTTATAGTATGTGGTTGTGTGTCTGTGTGTGTGTGTGTGTGTGTACCAGGCGCCCTCCATGATTGCCCTGACGCAGGACAGCAACGTGACAGAGGCCAGCAACATCATTGTGCAGTCCTTACTCATGGTTCGCCTCAATGGAAAATTGCGCTAGGCTTAGGCTTAGGCTTAGGGTTAGGGCTAGGGTTAGTAGCAACGTGACTGAGGCAAGCAACACTATTGTGCAGTCCTTACTTATGGTCGGCCTCAATTGAAGACAGCAGAAGGCTTAGGGCTAGGGTTAGGGTAAGGGTTAGGGTTGGGTTAGGGTTTGGATTAGGGTTAGAGTTGCGGTTAGGGCTAGGATTAGGTTTACTAGCACATTGTTTTGAGAATAGCACTAGGGTCAGGGTTAGGGTCAGGGCTAGGGTTAGGGATAGGGTCAGGGCTAAGGCTAGCTAGGGTTAGAGATGTGGTTAGGGCTAGGGCTACGGTTAGGGCTAGTAGGGCTAAGGTTAGGTGTAGTAGCAAGGTGGATTGAGGCGAGCAATGTCATCATACAGTCCTGACTGGTGCACTCACCAGACATACAAGCATACATTCATCCGAAGACATATTTGCCTACATACCTGCAGTATCCTTTCTTTGATGCGTACATGCGTCGAGAGACGACAAGTTGAGTTTAATCGATGCTGCGTCTAGGAAAGTTTGCATACAGGAAGCTTCCAAACGACTTGATTCTCAAATAGAAACATAATGATCATGATAAGGAGAATAGTAATCTTGGCAGGGCGTATCTATCTATCCTGTCTATTTATCTATCTATCTATCTATCTATCTATCTATCTATCTATCTATCTATCTACCTTCCTTCCTACCTACCTGTCTACCTACCTACCTGTCTACCTACCTACCTACCTACCCACCTACCACTCTATCTATCTATCTATCTATCTATATATCTATCTATCTATCTAGGGAGAGTGTCCTCCCGTCGTTGGTTCGGGTCAGGAAGCCATGTTTGCCGCCGGTCACTCTACCTATCTATCTATCTATCTATCTATCTACCTATCTATCTGTTTATCTATCTATCTATCTATCTATCGACTATCTATCTATCTATCGATCTATCTATCTATCTACCTACCTATCTACCTACCTATCTATCTATCTATCTATCTACCTACCTACCTACCTACCTACCTACCTATCTATCTATCTATCTATCTATCTAGCTAGCTAGCTAGTAGCTAGCTAGCCTAGCTAACTAGCTAGCTAGCTATCTGCTATCTATCTATCTATCTATCTATCCATCCATCCATCCATCTATCTATCTATCTATCTATCTACCTACCTACCTACCTACCTACCTACCTACCTACCTATCCATCCATCCATATATCCATCCATCTATCTATCTATCTATCTATCTATCGCACGCACGCCCTGCCTCGCGAGGCAGTTCCTACCGAAATGCTCGGTGACGGCTGGTATGCAGTTAACTGTGCCTGGTTTTTACGGTGTAAGTTTCTCCATTCGCGCAGTTGCACCCGAATTCCAAATTTTTCCTGTAGACCCAGCCTCACTTGCCTGTATCTTACCCCTTCTCGTGCAGTGAAAGGCGTCCAAGACATGTCACACAAGCGCCGGGCCGCCATGCTCATCCACTGCTGCCCGCAATTTACAGGAAAAGGCCTGGAACAATTCGGAAATTCCCCGGGAAATCACCGCAAAATACCACGGGAAGTTTCGCTGCTCTAGCCTGTTGTCTGAGTTGTCGATTTCTGTACATACATTTCCGCGTGCAGTGGAGGCGGTGATGAAGGCGTCCAAGACGTTACACCAGCGCCGGGCCGGCATGCATATCCGCTGCACTCCGCAGTTCACGGAAAAAACATGGAACAACTTCTCCTTGCAGGTCCTATGGAAAGGATGGATGGATAGATAGATAGATAGATAGATAGATGAGATATCGACTAATGTGAGAAAAAAGGAGCTTCTGATTTCGTCAACCAAGGAAGTCTGTGAATAAAGTATTGACCCGATGCCCAGCTAAGCCGTGATGTTTGCACGGAAGGGACTGATACAGGCGATACCAAAGCTCCCTAGTACCAGGCGGGGCCAGGGCTCGTTCCATAAGCGCCCCTTGCAGAACGAGCTCCCACCTCCATTACAGAGGGCCAAGTAAGCAGATGGAGTTTCGAGACTGTCGACAGTCTAGTATAAACCGACAGAGCACTGTGGGTTTTATTCCGGGCTCAACAAGCGAGAAAGGGCACCCTGAGGGAACAGGATTGTGCTTCCCGTCGCTATTTCGGCATAGATAGATAGATAGATAGATAGATAGATAGATAGATAGATAGGTAGGTAGGTAGGTAGGGAGAGAGAGAGAGAGAGAGAGAGAGAGAGAGAGAGAGGGAGGGAGGGAGCGAGCGAGCGAGCGAGAGAGAGAAGGGGAGAGAGAGAGAGAGAGTGAGATAGGTGCATTGAGATGGATGGATAGAGAAATAGGTACATTGATAGATGGGTGAATAGGAATCTATCAATCAATCCTTCTATCAACCTATCAAATTGACAATATTTCGAACGATGGTGTTTGGCAGGTGACCAAGACGCCGCGCTTGCCAGAGCACGGCCACCCTACCGACCTGGACGAGAGCGCTGTGCAGGTAGGTAGGTAGGTAGCACGGCCACCCCACCGACCTGGACGAGAGCGCAGTGCAGGTAGGCAGGTAGGTAGGTAGGTAGGTAGCACGGCCATCCTACCGACCTGGACGAGAGCGCAGTGCAGGTTAGCTAGATAGGTAGGTAGGTAGGTAGCACGGCCACCCTACCGACCTGGACGAAAGCGCAGTGCAGGTTAGCTAGATAGGTAGGTAGGTAGGTAGGTAGGTAGGTAGGTAGGTAGGTAGCACGGCCATCCTACCGACCTCGACGAAAGCGCAGTGCAGGTTAGCTAGATAGATAGGTAGGTAGGTAGGTAGGTAGCACGGCCATCCTACCGACCTGGACGAGAGCGCAGTGCAGGTTAGCTAGGTAGGTAGGTAGGTAGGTAGGTAGGTAGCACGGCCATCCTACCGACCTGGACGAGAGCGATGTGCAGGTAAGAGAGAGTGAGAGAGATGGAGAGAGAGAGAGAGAGAGAGAGAGAGAGAGAGAGAGAGAGAGAGAGAGAGAGAGAAGAGAGAATGTGTGTGTGTGTGTGTCTCGTGTGTGGTCAGGACATCAAAGTGAAGCGCACCTCCAGTCACAGCTCCGTCGCTGGTCCTCACCCCTTCTATCTATCTATCTATCTACCTACCTACCTACCTACCTACCTACCTACCTACCTACCTGCCTGCCTGCCTGCCTGCCTGCCTGCCTACCTGCCTACCTACCTACCTACCAACCTACCAGCCTACCAGCCTACCAGCCTGCCAGCCCTGCCTGCCCTGTCAGCCCTGCCTGCCCTGCCTGCCCAACCTGCCTACCATTTACCTACCTACCATTTACCTACCTACCTACCTACCTACCTACCTACCTACCTGCCTACCTTCCTACCTGCCTATCCACCTACCTATCCACCTACCTATCCACCTACCTATCTACCTACCTACCTACCTACCTATCTACCTTTCTACCTACCCACCTACCTACCCACCTACCTACCTACCTACCTACCTACCTGCCTACCTGCCTACCTACCTACCTACCAACCCACCTGCCAACCTGCTACCTTGCTACCTACCTACCTACCAACCCACCTACCTACCTACCCCTGCCTGCCTGCCTGCTGCTGTTGGCAGGATGTATTGCGTATTACCTACCTGCCTTCCTTCCTGTCTGCCTGCCTGCTACCTACCTACCCACCTACCTACCTACCTGCCTACCTACCCACCTATCTGGTGCAGGATGCATTGCCAAGCGCGTGCGGGATGGGGAGCGTGTCGTCATGACAACCATCGGCCCAGAGGTAACAGACAGAACAGACAGACAGATAGAGCTAGATAGATAGGTAGGTAGGTAGGTAGGTAGATAGATAGATAGATAGATAGATAGATAGATAGATAGATAGATAGATAGATAGATAGAAAGAAAGAAAGAAAGAAGCATGTCGTCATGACGGCCATTGGGCCAGAGGTGCTATCTATCTATCTATCTATCTATCTATTTATCTATCTATCCACTATCAACGTTCAAGTGACCAAATCCCCCATCTTTAAACTTTTTTTCTCTACCAGTAATAGATAGATAGATAGATAGATAGATAGATAGATAGATAGATAGATAGATAGATAGATAGATAGATAGATAGATAGGATATTTCTCAAGGCCTTTTTGTGTTGCAAGGCCACAGCAAGCGCTTTCAAACGAGGCGCTCACAATTGCTATGTTATCTCGAATGTGCATGGAGAACAAAAAACCTTAGCGATCATGCTAACAATTGCTATATTATCTCGAATGTGGATGGAAAACAAGAAAACCTTAGCGATCGCTTCAAACGACATCCTTACAATTGCTACATTATCTCGAATGTGGATGGAGAACAAAAAAAAAAATGCGCAAAGTGCGGTGATTTTTTTGCCTCTGGAATTATTGTGGTGATGTACAAGAAAGTAAGAACTTGTGGTGCTGATGTGATGAATGATGAATGATGATTGATGAATGATGATTGATAGATGATGAATGACGATGAATGATGAGTGATGATGAATGATGATGAATGATAATTGATGAATGCCGATGAATGATGCTTGATGAATGATGAGTGAGGATGGTGTATGGTGTGAGGATGGTGTATGGTGTTGTGGCTAGTGCACAATGATCGCCGTCAAGTCCGTGACCATGGCACGCTCCTTCCTGGTCATCATGATGATGAATGATGATGAATGATGATGATGATGAATGATGATGAAGGCCGTCACCATGGCGCGCTCCTTCCTGGTAATGATGAATGATGATGAATGATGATGAATGATGATGAATGATGATGATGAATGATGATGATGAATGATGATGATGAATGATGATGAATGATGATGAATGATGATGATGAATGATGATGATGAATGATGATGAAGGTCGTCACCATGGCGCGCTCCTTCCTGGTAATATGATGTATGATGATGATGAATGATGATGATGAATGATGATGAAGGCCGTCACCATGGCGCGCTCCTTCCTGGTAGTGTATGCATGATGATGAATGATGATGAATGATGATGAATGATGATGAAGGCCGTCACCATGGCGCGCTCCTTCCTGGTAATATGTATGATGATGATGAATGATGAATGATGATGAATGATGATGAATGATGATGAAGGCCGTCACCATGGCACTCTCCTTCCTGGTAGTGTATGCATGATGATGAATGATGATGATGAGTGATGATGAAGGCCGTCACCATGGCACGCTCCTTCCTGGTAATGATGATGATGAATGATGATGATGAATGATGATGATGAATGATGATGAATGCCGTCACCATGGCGCGCTCCTTCCTGGTAGTGTATGATGATGAATGATGATGATGAATGATGAATGATGATGAAGGCTGTCACCATGGCGCGCTCCTTCCTGGTAATGATGATGATGAATGATGATGAATCATGATGATGATGAATGATGAACGATGATGAATGATGATGAATCATGATGAAGGCCGTCACCACGATGGCGCGCTCCTTCCTGCTAGTGTATATTATATACATGAATGATGAAGGTGAATGATGAATGATGATGAATGATGATGGTGAATTATGATGAATGATGATGATGAATGATGATGAAGGCCGTCACCATGGCGCGCTCCTTCCTGGTAGTGTATGCGTGATGGTGAATGATGATGAATCATGATGAAGGCCGTCACCATGGCGCGCTCCTTCCTGGTAGTGTATGATGATGAGTGATGATGAATGATGATGATGAATCATGATGAATCATAATGAAGGCTGTCACCGTGGCGCGCTCCTTCCTGGTAATGATGATGATGAATGATGAATGATGATGATGATGATGAATGCTGAGCGATGATGAATGATGATGAATCATGATGAAGAAGGCCGTCACGCGCTCCTTCCTGGTAGTGTATGTAGTGTATGTATGGTGATGATGAATGATGATGAATCATGATGGAGGCCGTCACCATGGCGCGCTCCTTCCTGGTAGTGTATATTGTATACATGATGATGATGATGATGATGATGATGATGATGATGATGATGATGAATGAAATGATGATGATGAATGATGATGTGTGATGATGAGTGATGATGAAGGCCGTCACCATGGCGCGCTCCTTCCTGGTGGTGTATGATGATGATGATGGATGATGATGATGAGTGATGATGATGAATGATGGTGAATGATAATGATGAATGATGAAAGCCGTCACCATGCCACGCTCCTTCCTGGTAGTGTATGTATGATGATGAATGATGATGATGAATGATTATGAGTGATGATGTATGTATGTATGTATGTATGTACGTATATATGATGATGAATGATGATGAGTGATGATGAAATGATGATGAAAGCCGTCACCATGGCACGCTCTAATGTATGTATGAAGATGTATGATGATGATGATGAGTGATGGTGAGTGATGATGAGTGATGATGAATGTATGTATGTATGTATGTATGATGATGAATGATGATGAGTGATGATGAATGATGATGAATGATGATGAACGCCGTCACCATGGCGCGCTCCTTCCTGGTAGTGTATGCATGATGATGAATGATGATGAATGTATGTATGTATGCATGTATGTATGTGTGTGTATGTATGTATGATGATGAATGATGATGAATGATGAAGCAAGCCGTCACCATGGCACGCTCCTTCCTAGTAACATCACATACATACATACATACATACATACACATATACACACACACACATACATACATACATACATACATACATACATACATAGGTACGTACATGCATGCATACATACATACATGCATGCATACATGCATGCATACATGCATGCATACATGCATGCATACATGCATGCATGCATCATGCATGCATACGTACATACATACATACATACATACATACATACATGCATGCATGCATACATACGTGCATACACATTCATACATACACAACATATAACACACATACACTACGTAGGAGAACGACGCAGTGGACCTCTCCTTCCAACCGCACGCGCACATCGTCACCTTGCCCGACGCAGGTAACGTACAGATAGGAGTTCTTCTACACCACCCGGAAGTCCGGGTTTCTGGTGCCACTTTCTGGGTTTTGCTTCCTGAAAAGCCTGGCCTGTGGTGCCACTTTTGCAAATTCCGGGTTTCTGGTGCCATTTTCTGAGCTTTGCTTCCTGGAAAGCCTGGCCTGTGGTGCCAATTTTGCAACCCAGACCCGAAATTTAGGGTGGTTTAGAATGAGCCTTAGTAACTTAGGACATTCAAGAAGCAAAACCATTCGAGTTTCGATTCTATTTTATCAACCAATGTTGAAGATACAAAAGTGATGAGCATGTCATCTGAAAGGTCTTGTCCTGAGCACCATACATACATACGCATACATGCATACGTACATACATACATACATACACACATACATACATACATACATACATACGTACGTACGTACGTACGCACATACATACATACATACATACTGAGATGAGAGTGGGATAGTTTTCCCCGTGGAGTGTCGTCACAGTCATCTGGCAACCACACATCACGCACAGCAGGCACTACACCTAGATATCTATCTGTGACATCATCGCCACACCACTTTTTGCAGTATTGGAATCCCTCCCTGTCACCAGATACATTCACATACTACAGAAGGTATGCATACACGTCGTGCATGCCTTCATACCCATATGCATGCACAGACGTACAGATTTCACATATGTACATGCAGATACATGTCTGCACATGTGCATGAATGTATGCATGCCCTTATGCTTCTCTTTTTCTCTTCTTCCTATGCAAATACTCATGCCAGAACTGCATGCTGTACTTTCATTTGGAGATGACTGCCGAGCACTGGACAAGCTGTTCTTCAGACTGTCTTTTGCTTCTGCTGCTAGGTGGAGAAAGGAGGGCGATCAAGTTCAGAGTGCTCGTACAACAGATTTGACACTCTTCGTAGAAGTTTCCTTCTAGCATTTTGTTACACAAACACTTTTACTGAGAACATTCCTTCCAAATATCGTTGTGTGTAACGTAGAGCTGTAATAAAATTTCTTTTACGCACTTTTGTTAGAGAATATTTGCCATTCGCAGGAATAATGGGAGTGGCAAGTATTCTATTAAAACAGTGCTTGCGTAAAAATGAGAAGAGTATGTATGGATCCAGGATGTCATTTTGTTCTTGTGCAGTGCTGTCTTTGGCTGGGTAAGTTGATTTAATTAAGAGGTGACTTATTTTAATTATTTATTAATATTAATAAAACAGTGCTTGCGTAAAAAATAATTTTTGAAAAAAAAAATTTTAAAATTAAAAAAATAAAAATAAAAATAATAATAATAAAAATAATCAAAAAAAATTTAAAAAAAAGAAGAAGAAGAAGAAGAAGAAGAAATACCAAGGGCAAATGCAGTCGTACATGCTGTAAGTACCTGCATATATATGTCCTAACCTTTAACAGCAGCGGCAACGAATACAGCAACCATCTCAGCGTTCTCGTCGTCGACAAACGAAGGAGGAGAACCAGGAGGACAAAGGACAACAAAAACAGCAAACACAATGCCATCCGGCAACAACTGCATAGTCAGCAGCAGCAGCAAGGGGGGGTATTTATTATTATAAGTATTCTTAAACCGATAAGGACTTTTGACAGGCCTCATTTGCGTCCACGTGTTGGCTCCGGAAAACAACTACTGTATTAATATCACAATTGTCCTTGCAATCAGTACGACGCTTAACCCCCAATTGAGAGGGAACCGAATCCGAAGACCGGAACAATCAAAAGGGGAAAGACTGACAGGTGGCCGAACACGTGTGGGCAGCCTTCCAAAGTAATCTATCACTCAAACGCAGAGTTTAGGGAAGCTACCCCGCTAAGGGTATAGAATAACCGAAGAAAAGACTTTTAATGACTTTGGGTCACACAAAATGTGGTGACCTTAACAGAATGGTAATACTCATTTGATTCTAGGCATTCCAGACTATGATTCGCGAATACTCTAGAAAGTGTCCTTGTCAGTAATGAAGGTATTAATAACTGTCCGGCCTATGAACCTGCCTATGACTAAGACTATCCAAATTACCGGTAAATTGTCTAGGTGGAGTAACGGGTATTAGTAGTACATTACAACGCTCCCCATTAGTCGCAAGTCATAGGCTCAGTATATTAGTGTGTAAATATGAAAAAAATAGGGTTGAGGATCAGTTATAAGTTACCCGAAGGTTAAATATCAACTCCCATTTACATCACATCCTCTATGTATGTATATATGTGTAGTCATGCAGTAACATGTATGAAGTATGTATGTGTTCAAAAATTTGCAAGCGCTTCCCGTAGAGGGTAGCAAAATAAAAAAAATTTAGATTTCCTATTCTAGGACAAAAAGAATGATAGAAAGAATTTAAATTGCTAAGTTAGCCAGGGAAAGCCTCGCGGCTGCCGGCCTCGCGTGGCAGTCGGCTACCCAGCCTCGGCTCGACGGCTCTTGACCCCTGCGCAAAACAAAGCTGCTGCAACAAGCAACAAACTGCACAAAACACTCAAAGTAAATATAGGTGAGTGGACACGCAAATCCCGAAATTACTTGAGCTTTACCGTAAATTTGTTAAGTAAATACTCGAATTGTTCTTTCGGTAAATATTTTGTCATTACATCACCTGTCTGCTTCTTCGTACCTACTTTTACAAACTTAATCTCACCGTCTCTCTGTAGGTGGTGCATAAAGTGTAATTCTAAAGGTAAGTGTTTAGTTCTATTACCTGACATACCCCTCTCTGCCGCTAAGACTGTTTGAGAGTTATCCTCGAATAATTCTATCGGGCTCTTTTAGGCTATGTTTAGTTCTTGTGTAATGTGTTTTAGTGCAAGTCCCTCTCTAATGCACTCAGTTGCTGCAAATATTTCAGCATCATTGGAACTCAGGGCGATGCGACTCTGTCGCTTTGATAACCATGCAACTGGATCGCTGCCCCATAGGATCACGAATACAGTGCGGGACTTCCCTGTTTTCTTACAAACTTTGTGAGCCGCGTCGGGCCACATGGAAAGTTTTGGATAGGTTTGCCCTTCTTGCTCTGACTTAGGCTCATGGTAAGCTAAACCTCGATAAGAGTTAACTAAATAACGAAAGATTCTGCCTAACATCGCATAAGTTATTCCCTTATCGATAGTTTGCATGACACTTGCCGAATTTAGTGCTTGTTCTATATCGGGTCTTGTCATCTTTGCGAGAAATAGCAAACGACCAACTAGACTAGGAATTGAAAATTTTCGCAAGCTAGCTGATTCCGACATCGGTTCCGTGAAATGTTCTTGCGCTGGAGTACTAACGGGTTTAGCAGAATCGTAGCCTACCTCTTTTAGTATCTGCTGCTGATATTTTCGCTGATGCAAAATTATTTTCCCGTTCGATTGCTCTATCTCTATTCCTTTGAATTCACGGGCAATACCGAGTCTTTTGAGCGGGAAATGTTTTTCTAATGCGGACGCAAAACGCTCATATGCTTGTTTGTTTGGTGCGGTGAACAACAAGTCATCAACATGAAATATCCCTACTATCGCCTCTCTCAAAGCTTTATCATTTTCTACAAACATACATAAGTCTGAATCTAGCAACCTAAAACCTAGCTCCTCTAACTTGGGTGCTAATATCTCATACCATCTTCTTCCTGCCTGTGGTGCACCATATAAAGCACCATCTATACGCCATATCATCCCCTCATGCCCTTCTCTGTCTACACTCTCTGGCGCATATGCATAACAGGGTCATTCATACGAGCATTTAGGTATGCATTTTTAAAATCTATGCCGTATAGTTTGTGTTTGTGCCAGGCAGCTAGTTTGGCGAGAAATAAAAGTGAATGGTGCGCGGCGCAAGGAACAAAGAGCTGATCTGGGTTATAGCTAACACCGGGTTCTAACATATCTCCCCGTAAAGCTAAACGAGACTTTATGAACTTTTTCCCGTTCTCATCTAACTTTACTTTGTGAACCCATGTCAATCTAACTATCTTACTAACTCCTGCCTTGCTTGCCTCCTTATGGGGTACCCATGTGTATGTGTTAAAGGATTGAAGAGCTTTTAGCTCTGTTTTCATACCCTCTAAAACATCTTTAGCTGTCAAACCTTCCTCTATGACATCTTTGGGTACTCTGATATCTACATACAAATAAAAATCACGAATCTTATCTGCCACCATACGTTCATCGCATAAAAACATATTAGCGGGACTTTGTAACGGGTATTCGGGATCTTTCACGGAGTATTTGAGGATTTCCGAATTCAACATCCGTTCTTCTTCGTCCTCAAACAATAATACAACTAGACTTCACAGACCACCGCCTATTATGGATATGGATGGCGAACTAACTCCAGAATTAAAGTCTCGTGTTCTTGAAGTAGAACTAAAGACTGAGGAAAAAAAAGTAGAGCACGAATTGGAGGATAACTGGAATTGTTGTTGCATAAAAAACAGACCGACCGACAGCCGACTTATTAAATACTTATTTCAAATGGGTATCATTATCGCTATTATAACCCTTTGTATCGTGAGGCTATCCGAAAAGAACTTACCTTGTGAGGTTGCAAATACTTATGTCGGAATTTTAACATTGCTTATCGGCATCTGCCTTCCATCGCCTTCTTCAAGTAAGTGCACTTTGTGCCTTCGTAAAACATCGTCCACCATTAAAGTATAAAAACGATGTTTGAGAATAAGCGAGAGTGCGACAGCACGAAGTGAAATTCTCAAAAATCAAAGCATTCATATACTTGAGTTTTATACCACATAGCATCATTTGAGCAGATTAAAGGAACCGCATCATCAAAACTAACACACCAATCACTCATTGGCTTATATACACATTTAAATTTAGTTTCTATTCCTTGCTTTATACAATAAGCACAAATCTCATTCTTTTTTTCGCTTACCCGTGAGTAAAAGTCGCAGGCCGTCCGACCTAACACAGACCACATAAACAAAAATATTAAAATCATTTTTTTATATATTATACAAAATATATGATGACGGAGCACAAATACCAAAAGATTATTTTTCTGAGCAATGATTTTGTGGGAAGCAAAACATTTAATAAAAATATTCAAATGTCATTCACACCAACCAAAATGAATCTTAAGTTTATTCATTATACGAACGACCAGACGGAAACCAAAACCAGAATTCTTCATGTGGACAGAATTGGAATTATCGGCACATTCGCTGATAGTAATATAGCAAACATTTCAAACCTTAGTTATAATTTAGGTGTCGTTGGATGGAAGGACGGACAATATACATTTAAAGTCTTTGAAACTGACAGCGGAAATATTGATGCAGGAAATTTAGCCGGCCGAATTGTTATATGCTCAGAGTTTTTGGCTTAATAATATAGCAATGGAGAAAATTAGCAATGTAAAAGTTAAGCCTGTAAAGCAGGAAGGCGAAGGAAACAAAAAAGCAAAAGGTTATAAATTATTTAATGAGCCCTATTCCAATATATTTCTGCTTGCCCGTAAGAAGAGCGGGAAAACGACAGCACTATTTGAAATACTGAAACGGACTACAGACAGAAAAACCCGTATTGTAATTATCGCTTCAACAATTCACAAGGACTACATTTATAAAGCAATGGTAAAGCACTTCAAGAACAGGGGAAACCCAATGGCTATATATACCTTTCTCAAATCAGATGGTATAAATGTGATAGACTATGAACTTGACAAACTGAACAGGCAGGACGAGCAACACGAAGGAGAAATAAAACAGGACAAAGAGGAAATAGAGAAACCGCAATTTTTATACTTTGGAAAAGAAAAGAAAAAGAGGGAGGTGAGAAGAAAGAGAGACCAAGTATGTATATTTCACCAGAGGTTGTTTTTATTTTGGACGATTTAGGAAGTGGATTAAGAGATAAATCCGTGAGCGATTTGTTAAAAAAGAACAGACACTATAAAAGTAAGGTTATTATGTCAAGTCAGTATCTGAACGACCTACGGCCAGAAGCCATTAAGCAGTTAGATTATTTATTAATCTTTCCGGGTCAGTCTCAGGACAAAATGGAACTCGTGTATAAACACTTAGACCTATCTTTTGATTTTGATTATTTTCTTCAAAAGTATCACGAAGCAACAAAGGAGAGATTTAATTTTCTTTATGTTTCAAGTGTTGATGATGAGTTAAGAAAAAATTTTGCCTATCGCATGAAATAATATTTTTAGATTATTATTTTTTTTTTGCTGAAAAGATTTTTAAAATCTTTCTAATATATGCCAGTATCACCAGTGATAATTTCACAACCATCAGGATATAACATCGGATACAATCCATCAATGCCACAGAAGGGAGGAAAAAAGAAAACTAAGAAGAAGGGATGTGGACAAAAGGGAGGAAAGATTAACTGGGCTAAGGTCGGAAAAATGGCCTTGGCTGTTAATAAATTCCTTCGCGATATTAATAAGGTAATCTCTAGAACTGCGGGGGCATTGAGTAGCATTGGGGTGCCTTACGCAGGTAGTGTTAGTGCTACAGCATCAAAACTCAGATATGGTAAGCAACAAGGAGGTGCTGTAAAGTTTCGCTGATAGTTATCAACTACACTCTCGTTGCTACCGCAACTCCCGTTTGTTTGGAGGGGGTTTCACCCCCTACCATACCCCCGCGGGTTTGGAAAGGGGCATAGCCCCTTCCATAACCATCGAAAACAGATTAATTTTTTCCCAAACCAAAAAAACGATGGTTTAGAATATAAACGAAGTGTTATAGCAAAATTCGCGGGCGAATTTTTTATAAGTGAGAGTGCGATAGCACGAAACGCAATTCTAAACTATCTATAGAATGGGTTCGGCTAAGACTAAGAAGGTGAAAAAGGCAAAAGTCCGTCCACCTCGGGTTTATAGGAATAAGAGCGGGAGACCTTATATTATCCAGAAGGGTAAAAAATATTATCTTAATTTTGGTAAGAAAACAAATGATATGAGCACACTTCAAATCGTTAAGTTGTTTTTGAAATATATTGGTAAGCCGAGGCCACAAAGGCAAGGCCGCAAACCGAGGGAAAAAATAATCAAATCTGATTTCAATCGTCTTGAACATGAGAACAGAAACCAGATACAAAGCAACTTACAAAAGAAATATGACATGATACACGAGCAGGAGGGAAAGGAAAAGAAGAAAAAGGATGAGACAAGTGTTGCCTGGATAATCCGGCTTTTCTGCACAAGTGTTGCCTGGATAATCCGGCTTCTCCTGGAGCTATCGCGGCCCGGCTCGAGACATCTTCCTCGCACGCCACCGCTTCCCCGTCCTCACTCGCCTCTCCCTCTCACCCCACCGCTCAACCTCCACGCGGACGGGCGATCCGCTTTCCAGCAAACTTCACGAAGGGGTGCAAGATCCTCTGGGCTTTACCGGTACTAAAGGGTGGACAAACAGAGCCAGGACAGTGAGTGGCCGCATACGTCCCTGACTGTGCGGTCGCTTAACGGTCCAGGCGCGTTGTTTCGCCCTTATCTTTCTAGTCCGGCCAGAGGAAACTGTGTCTTGCCCTCCGCCGGGCACTGTCCTACAGGCAGAGCGCATCTAGGATCAAGAGTCCAGTGACAGGAAAGACAGTGTCCGCACCCGACTGTGCCGGTGTGGCCGCTGATCGGTCCAGACACTGGGCCCCTGTCTTTAGAGTGGTGGCTCGCCCGAGGAGTAATCACAGTGTTCGGTTCTCCTGGTCCATTCCCTCGCCGTACCCCTCCGAACGGCGGTTTCCTGGGAAGTGACGCGCCTGTCGACACTACCTTGCTAGCACAGTACCCGTGACGTCAGGGATTGCTGGGCCAGGGAAGACGGTGGCTGTAACCCACGTGGAGGGTACGGTCGCTGAACGTCTCAGGCACTCTCTCTTTCTTCCTGTCTCTGGTTACAGGCCGGTATTAGGTCTTCGTGTCAGGCTACCTGGTAGGCCCGCCGCATACGAGCCCAAACCAGGCCCCGTGAAGTTCCGTGACTTCTGGCACAGCCCCGACTGCCTTGAGTGTTGGTGGTAGCCAGGTCTGACGAACCAGGGAAGGCAGTGACCGTCACCACTGTGTGTGGTGTGGCCGCTGACCGTTCCAGGTACGCTTTTCTGGGTCCTACCATCACACCTGCAGAGACTGGACCCACGTGCCCGTCACTCAAGCTGGAATCGATTACGCTTTACCGAGATGCGGTCAAGCCGCCATCGCCAGGCCAGGCGTAGTCAGCGATCTAGGCAGACTGGGGCCCTGAGGCCTAGAAACCTGGACGTGAAAACCCAGTCCAGCGCTGACACCTCTCAGCCACCTTTCCCAGTATGGCCCATGGGCGCCTTTCTCTCTGCACTCGCAAGTCTGCTCCAGCCACTACTGGGTTCTTTCGTGAGGACCCCCAACGGCTTCCTGGGGGGACACGTCCTGGCGGAAGCGGGGCGCGCCCTAAACCGATCGGCCGCGACTCAACTGGCCCACAAACCTGTTGCGGCGCAAGGGCTGGCTATCCTCTACCGCCACATTATTGATCTGGACCCGCGTTTCCAGCATCCCGTTCTGGAGGAACAAGCGGCGCAGTGGGGATCACAGTACCGTATTCAGGTTCCACCGGCGGCACGCATTCAGGCGCGGACTGACGACCTGAAGCATGCCCTACGGCTCATCCTCCGCGACCTATGTACTAGCCCGGCGGCTTCGCTACACTACAGACCGCCTACCGAGGAGGACTGGCTCCATGCGCCTGCGGCACCGGGGACCCCTGCCCGTCAACAGCTACAGCTCCGATGGAAACGCGAACATGTTTGTGCCACCTGTCATTGGTACCATGTCTCATCGAACGCCTGCAGCCCACTTCTGGAGGTCACGGCCCCTCCACAGCCCACGGACGGGAAGTCCCCAGAGCCCACGGGAAACCCCCCCTCCGTTGCGGACTCCCCTTCGATTCGCCTCGAATCCCTCATCGAGGCTCTACTTCGGCCGGGAGCGCGACAGTTGGGGTACGGGAACCTCTCATGCTACTGCTCCCAGCAACAAGATAGGGTAATCTCCTCCCGGGTATCCTGGACTCTCCGCCCCCTCCTTTCCTTTTCGTCATCATCAACCGTCCAGAGACCCCTCGAGGACCTACGGAACCTCCGCGCATCAACGACACCCCGATCCTGGCCCCTTTTTCGCTGGAGATGTATCCTTTTTTTCCCTGCCTGCTACATGACGGCGAAGACAGGAAAATACATCCGGACGAGGGGCGTCACTTTCCACCCGGAGGAGTACAAGGACAGCAAGCTGAGGTATCGGTCTTTTGGATGTCAAGATGCTACATTCCCACGGAGCTTCCTGGATTATGATGGGGAACGCAAGCACCCGAGATACACCACTCACCGTCAGAGTCACCTTTGTGTTGGACTGCTCCCGGGAACGATCATACCACTAGGTGGAGCACTAGTAGCCATCCTCTACCAGCGCGCCGACACCATCGAAGGCAAAGTCCATGACTTCCCAACCATGGAGGTACCGCTCCCAACTCATACTGCGGATCTGTTCTCAGCCCTTAATCGGAACCCCCCACCTCCGATTCACACTTACATCCCTCCCTGCCCTTCGTTATACCACACCTGGACGGAGGGACGGGTAATCTCTATCCAACCACCTCTCTTGCTCTCGACGCGTGATCACAACCAACGCCGCATTTGCCCATGGGAAAACCTCTACTTAACCATTTGCAGAGTCGTCCTCTCCTCCAAACCCTCGTCCCCTCCCCGAACCCTGGTAGCAGCGCCGGACGAACACGACATAATCGGATACCATGGCGGCGGAACGTTCGTAGCACCAGCACCGAGGGGCTCAGCCATCACAGCGGCGTTCCCCCAATCCCTCTGGGACTGGCTCAGGAGTGTCTTTCGCTGCCGTGTTAACGCCGGACTCATCTACGCCCTCCCACGGGGCACAGGTGAGGACACGAAAATGCCCTGGGATCTCTCCCAGGACTTCAGCACCAGCCTGCCAAACGAATTTTTTGTGGAGGTCCTTCTGACGGATACACCCCACGACTTCACCGTCTCCCCTCTGTTCACCCACCTCCAGGGATACCCACCCCCTCCTCCCCTCCTTCCCCTGGCCCTGCCCCCCCCCCCCCCCCGACGGGAGGGACACGGATCTTTCTATGCCACCGTCTCTCGGTACGCCGCCCCGACCTGGGCCAACGAGTTCCCGTCCTAGCTTGGGGAGTCCGCTTCATGCACCTCCCCGGTGGGCGGAATTCTCCGAGTGGAACAAAGGCTCTTCCGCAATTCCCTGCCTCATCTGAGGGACGCTGTGGAGCCATTTCCTGGCACGCCGCCGCGGAACCCTACCCCTGCTCATCCAGGCCCCCCCCCTGGGACTATTCCTTTGACCAACAGGGAGTCGTCAAAACGGGGCCTGGTGACCCACCTTAAACTTTCCAGCCCGAAAAGTTGTTACTTCTTTCATGTGGCCCAATTCGAGGATACCAGCTTCCCCAAGTCGACTGGTCCCCGGGCTCATCGGACCATTGCCATTCTTCCTTGGCCCTGCGAGCAAACGGAATCTACCATTCGTTCTACGCTTCAGGAGGCAGGCCTGGAATTTGGATGCGCCTGGCTCGAATTACCCGATCGCGCTGACGTAGCCACCCTGCGGCCCCCACCCGACTTGATCTCTGCGCCCTCATGTCCCTGCGGGTTCCCGGGACCTATACGCATGGTACTGTTTGCGGACCACCAAACCGCCGACTCCTCCCACCCTCGATCCTGATCTTTGACCAACGGTTGATCTGCAAACTCCTTCACTGGGAGTGGCCCCTTGCCCCCGGGAGCCACGAATGGAACAGGGAGACGCTCGATCCCCTCACCGCCGGGGCCAATCTCCGCCTGTTCCGACATCTTCATGCCAACTGCAGCCACGAGGCCCCCGTGCCAACTCGCCCCCCTGACCCGACACCGGGCCAGGCTCTACTCCTGCTGGATGCTTACGTCGCCCGCTCGTCCAGCTGGAGCGAGTCCTTCTTCCAGTTAGAACGTGCCCTCCTTTTGGGTAGTATTCGGGGCGCCCCTGCGGAGCGAAGATCGGTGGAATTCAGCATTTTCTACGATGGATCTGCCATCCCCACCTCTCCAGGGGATAGTCTACCCGATGTTCGACAGGCCCTCAACGCTTTTGGCACCGTCACCCGGCTGGTGTCTATTCCACGCACCACCCGTTCAGAGACTTTCCTCCCTGGAGGACCCGACCGTCGACAATGGGCCGCCTCCTACCAGGTGACTTTCCTGTCACATGCCGTGGCAGCCTACAGCGTAAATACCTTCATCCATGGGGACAAGTGGACGGCAGGTGGAGAACGCTTCATTCCCTTCTCTCCACCTCCCACCGACGAGGAGGTTATCGCGGCGGAAAGTGCGGAGTGGGAACAGGCCCAAGAGCGGCTACGTGGTCGTTGCACCCGTGAGGCCATAATCCAACCGCCACAACTTACCGCGACACCCCCGCCCCGGGGCCATCGAGGCGCTCCCGGCATGGAAGGAGCTACAGGAGAGCAGGCAGAATTTCCGCCAAGAGTTTGCGATCCTCGGCTCCCATCCCTCCAACCACACCTACATCCGGTTTGGTAGAGGCGGAGTTGGAATGCACAGCTCGGGGCAGCCTATCTCGAAGAATTTTCAGGAGGTCAACTTTATCCCGGAGGGGAAGTCATGGGCTAGCATCCAAAAACGGATCCCCAAAGGGTCCAGCTGGGCTGGGATGGCCTACAGAGTGTGACTAACGGCGCTGCTCCCTTTTCAGACAGGCAAGGTGTGGGACTCAGACCCTCCTTTCCCCAGCCCATGGGGAAAGAAGCAGATTCCTATACTACGCCCAGACCAGCCGTGCGACTGCTCTTCCCTATGGACCCCTCACCCCCACCCAAGGGGCCGGTGGATTACCCTGCCCCCTCTCCTGGCTCTTCTCCTGGCTCTTCCCCCCGTCTCCCGGCCCCCGTCGCCCGACCGGAGGCCCCAGGCATCCGGCAGAAACGAGTCCCCCTACTGGAGCAAATCCGGGCCCCTGAGACTCAGCGCCGCTTCATTTCCGCCTTTCCGCTAGGGTGGGTCATGCTTACTGCTCACGCCCGAAGATGGAAGCGGCTCCCTGTTGAACTTCCAAAGAGTGGCGCAGAAGGGCGCCATTGGCTACGACCACTGTCAGACGATATGTGCCCCGCTCATGCTGGTCCCATTTCCATGGACCTGGAGACACGCCGAGATCTTTGGCACAAGGCCCTAAACAGTGTCTTCCCATCGGTGGACATGGCAGGCAGCCCCCCCTCTTCACCGAGTCGGTACCGGCGCCGGCACAAACAGAACAAGAAGTCTGCCCTGGCCCCCCCGGAGGCCCTTCCTCTGAACCTTTCCTATGCGCTCACTGCGGAGGCGATGAAGGGGTGCAGACTCGATCGATTCGTGAGCATGCAGAATGTCTTCTCCTTGACATTAATCGGCCTCTTGTGCTCCTGAATCTTCGTTTCCCCCGGTCCGCACACCACAATGTCTCTTTCCTCCCTTCGCTCTTCTTTGATCGCCGGTGGTCGCATGATGGAAAGGCGCTCTCCTACTCTCTCCAAAGCGCTATCTGCATCCAGATGGAAGGGAACGCACGCTCGCGACAGCATTCTCACGCGTTCGTTCTGGACCGGAATAGTTCCGGGGAGTGGGTCAAATGCGATGACTGTTCCGTTTCCATCCTCCCGAACAAGATGGCATGCAGGATGATTGCTGCTTATGGGGTTCAACTTTTGTTCAAGCGGACAGCTTCATCCCTTCCGGACCCCGTTGTGGTTCAACATCCTTTCCCTGCAGTCCAACGTCCGATCTTGGGACTCAGTTCCGCCCCGCAGACAAATCGACAGTTCCGACAGCGCCTCCGCAAGATCATCAGAAACCTCCGGAAGATGGCAGAAGACAAGAAGGGGGAGCATTCCTCCAATGCAGCTTCCTTCAACTCTCGGGCTTTTTCCCTGCTGGGACAGGGGCTCTCCATCGAGCGTCGTCTCCTACCCCGGAACCCTGTGCCATCCTCCGCCCCTCTAGGTTTTTCTACGGTCTACCGGGTCTACAAACGAGGCATACGAGACCACCTTCCCCAGCCGCCCGCCAAGTGGTTTACCGAGTTCAAGCAGTCTCATGACGGGCTCAGAGGAGGTGCACAGGCCTCTCTTGCATTTGCGACACTTCGACATACTTTGGAGCGGTATCATGGCACCAACGTGATGTCGTTATCCACGCACGTTCGCGAGCCACTCCTTGCCTTTCCGCCGCAAAAAGTTGACCCCCCCTCCGCGCCACGAGTCTCCCAAGGAGCACTTAACCAATGGCTATGTCAGATGTTCCTCTTATCTCCCTCCTTTGGAGCTCAATCCCTCCTTCGAGCCAGGAAGCCTCTAGCAGAGAGGACCACCAAGGCGTTGGAATCCATCGTCCAGGATGGGAGCCTCATGCTCCTCACCTCATGGCATGCACTTTCCTCCGCCCGGGTTCTTAGATACGTCCAGCGTCGCCTCCCACGTGTGCTTATTGTTCGGGCACAGGGAATCAAGGGCCGTATCCTGCTTCATCACACATCCCGCTTCAGGTCTTCGACTACGGAGTGGGATCACGCGCCTCGCTTCATCGGCCCCCTTGGCATCACCCTGCCCGCTGTGCACTACAAACGTCTCAGGGCCATCCTGCGGCTCACCTTGCTTTTTATAGATGTCGGGGCCAGGGATGGTCTCCTGGAGCTCTCCACCCCTGATGCACCATATGGCCCTGAAGAATATTTTCGATCCGACTCGGTTGCCAAGGCCTCCGCGTGGATTGCTGTCGGCGTCCTCCTATGGGGATCCCAAGCGGGCGATCACCCGCTGGATTTCCCCGAGGATAATGTGTTGCCAGAAACAGGCAGTGATGACGAGGAGGACGCAATTGCTGCACTGTCGCACCTCAGTCGAGAAGAGCGGCTGGTCGAGTCCATCGCGTCTCACCGTTTGGATTCCCCCCCCCCCCCCCTGCAACTCTGGATCCAGGCCCGAATCGACATTGCCCGCGCTCGGCTGGAGCATCACTACCTGCCGCAAGACATTCCGGTTGACTCTCCTCCCTCCTCCCCGCCTGGGAGTTGGGATCCTACCCTGGGCCCACCGCCCCTCCCTTCCGCGGTGGAGGAGATCATAGAGTCTGCTATCCCCCCTCGCTAACAGATTCCCCTCTTCCCCTTCCATCTTCCCTTAGCCTGGTTGGGAGAGAAGCTAGGCCTGAAGTTAATGTCGCTCCGGCGGTCTCGGGGTCCCCCCCACCGCCATTAGTGGAACCCAAGAGGTGGACACAGGCTCAGCAGGACTGTTTCCAGCAGAGTATGGCGGCGAGCATACAGATGGCCCAGCCCCCCCAAGCCGCGTTGAAGCAGGCCATCCAAGCTGCGGAAGCTCTCGGGCCTCCGAGGGTCGACGCTGCTCCTCCTAGTGCCCCTATCCCAGCCCTGCCGATTGGATACCAGGATGCCCAGCCGGCTCCACCACCGCTGAGCAGGCGGAATCCCAGACCTCCTAAGTCCAGACGGAAGATAACCAAGGTACCCCGTATGTTAACCGCACTGCAGTCCATCACGCGGGGCCTCCAACGACAAGTCCCGAGGGATCCCGGATCTCATTTAACCAGGCTCTGGCTGAACATTTGCCATACGTTACGAATGGAAGGGGATCTGGTCGGGCACATCCTGGAAGAACCACGGTCGAGTGACCCGCTAGAGATGTCATTTCTTCTACCGGACGCACTGAAGATCCTTGCCAAGGCCAGACGCAAGATTAATTCCCGTCTCGAAGATATCAAGCGCGCCAAGAGGGAGGTCAAGAGACCGAATAGGCTCCGACACAACCAAGCCTTCGACCGGAACCAGCACAAATTTCTCCTCCGGGTCCAGACGGACTCAGCCATGGAGACTCCCCCGCCAGAGACTCTCCAGGAACATTATGCAGACCTCTACCGCACCCGGGTCTCTGATCAGGCAGACGAGGAGCGCCGACTCCACCAAGTGATGGGTCAGGGGCGAAACTGTGGATCCCTCCAGAGGACTCCAAATATAATCAGCGGGAGCTCCTTCTAGGAAGTGACAGGCTTCGGGCGCCGATCCTCAAACCGGGGGATACTATCGACAGGGGACAATTTACTAACCTGGTCCTCCGGGGAAACGCGAATCCTGACCCCCTTCCCCTCGTTCCCAGTGAGACGGAAGCTGTCATCCAGACCGATGCTGAGGCTGCTCTACAGGCGGAGGTGGAGCGGATGCGTTCCCTCTTAAGCGCCCACACGGCACCGTCTCTCCGCCAGTACTCAGTGCAGTTCCCGCCGGAGGATGATAGCGAACGAAGACCGAACCGTAACTCCAGTGAGCTCAAGAGGTGGGCGACCGCAAACCTTCCTCTCCAAGACGAGTATACTGCTCCGCCCGTTGACTTAGTCCCCCAGCTTTTGGAGTTCCTAGAAGCCGAAGCCTGGGAGTACCTGGGTATCCACCTTCCTAATGGAGATGACACCCGGGGCCTTATCATCAGACTCCAATCGAATGCTTATGCTCTACGTCTAAGTTCGCTCCCCGATGAGTTCAAACAGCGGTTTCCTATCTATCGCCTGGCCCCGCGGCTTGACCAGCCGGACGAGCTGTCTCCGGGGTCCCTGTCCCCATATGACGCTATCCTCGTTCCTGACGGATCCTGTTTTCCCGAACATGGCAACGCTGCGGGCTTCGGGGCGTTCCTGTTCTACAATAATGAGATTATCGCTATCTACGGCAATGCAGACAACCCAGCCTCTAGTGGAGAACAAGAAGTACTGGCAGTGATGGCAGGTGGCCTCCAATACATTAGAGAGATGAAATGGAGACCCCGGCGAGTTCATATCTTCACCGACTACCGGGCCCTAACGGACGCGAATCTGGAGGGGGAGGCCCATGAACTGTTTAAGCAGCGTGCGAAGCCCCCCCTATGGGACGCCATCTTTCGCTTCCACACTCAGTCGGCTCCGATCTCGTTCCACTGGGTCAAGTCCCACCAAGAGCAGAGCTTCGAGTGGACTTTTCGGCTTAACGAGTGTGCAGACCGCCTAGCAAAGTGGGCGGTACTAAGGAGGGTGGGTCGGCTCCAAAAGATTCGAGAGTGGGAAAAGCTGCGGTCGTCCCCACCCCAAGACTCCAATGGACGCCCCCACCTCATCGGACCGTTCCAGGAATCTCGTATTCCCGGGGACCGGGTCAAACAATTCGTCACTATCTTCAAATGCCTCCCCCCGCCCCTTACCCGGGATCAGGCTCTCGAACTGGCTCGTCGACCTTTCTCGCTGGGAGAGCTGGAGCACGCCATCCAGGCAAAAAAGGGTCCTGCCCCAGGAGAAGACGGTATCCCTCCTGCCATCTTCAGACTCCTCTCGCAGGATGCGAAGATTCAATTGGGATCCTTTCTCTCCCACTGCTGGAAGGAGAAGCGACTACCAAAGGACTGGAAGCCGGGGATCCTCAGCCAGATCTGGAAAGGGACGGGGACAGGCGCAAACGTGACTGATTGGCGGGGGATCACTGTATCGAACGCGATCCTTAATCTCTACGAAAAACTCGTCACGTTCCGGGTCGAGTCTTTCAAGCTCCACACAGGATGTATCCGGAAGACCTCCAAGGCCGACACAACGACTGTGAGCGGGTGTGATGAATGGAACATGGTGCTTCGGTTGATGCTGGCCGACTTACGGGCAGCCCCCAAGATTACTGGCAATATAAAGACGCTTATCATCTTCTCCACTGACATCCGCAAGGCCTTTGACCGTGCGGAGCTCACGTACATCTGCGAAGCGTATTCCCACGTGGTGGCGCAAGAGCAGGAATTCCCCGAAATGTTCGCTTTCCTCCGCCACCGTTTCAAAGACTCCCCGCTCAAGCTCAAGACCCCGGACATTTCAGGGAAGACTGTTATTCTGCCGGAAGAAATTCTTCGCTCGCGAGGGATCCCGCAAGGAGGATCGCTAAGCCCTGGCACGTATGGAGTGCTAGACGAGTACATCACCCGCCTGTGCCCTGCCCAGCAATTTATGCCAGCCGGGTATCGCTTCTACGACGGAACGGACCGCGACCGATCCCAGAACACCTCCGTCTACCCCTTGAGACCCCCGCTGACCGCTGACCACAAATTTGCTGATGACAACTGGGCAGCCATTGGAGGGGATGGTCCACCTGAGCAATACTTTCCCGAGGCACAAAAAGGTTTCTCCCTCCTCTACACGCAACTACGGGCTGCACGCCAGATATGTGCAGCGGAGAAATGTTCAGTCATCTGCCTAGTCAGCGAAGTGGGAAAAGGTGTGTATGCTGTCCCGATCTCGCTTTCCGCACCAGGCCGAGGCTCGTCCCGTGGCCCCACCAAGATCAGAAACCGCTTGGCATTCGAAGTCTTTCGGTCTTTGGGCCTTCACACCGACGGCAACAACAACCCGCAGATCCAAAGAGACTACGCGATTGCGAAGTTCGTGGCTACTGCCCGGATGATTCACAGCCTCGACCTCTCACTGGCAAGGAAACGGAAAGCTCTCATCAGTCTCCTCACCAGCAGCCTGTATTTCTCCTTTGGATGGACCCCTTTCCCCCAGAAGTTACTAAGGGAGCTAGATACAGCCTTCCGGGACCACATCCGGGAGACTCTCCAGCTTTCTCACCAGGAGATTCCCAACGCGGTGCTATACGGCCCCATAGGAGCAGGGGGGGGTTTTGGTCTCCACCAGTTCTCAACCCGGTACTACCTGAGGAATTTCACGGTGTTCATCAAATGCCTCCTTTCGACTGACCCATACGTTCAATATGCGGTCGACGCACATCTACGCCTAGCATGGGACTACTACTTCCCCAGGAACGGAGATCTGTGCCCTCAGCGACCCCCCCTCCGTGGTCGCCGAACTGCTTCCAGCGGCTCACGCACCCAACAGCCGCCCAGCACTCGCTTCTTGTTCCGATGGGCAGGGGATGGCGGACCACGCCCGCCACCGATTTATCCACCACTCCACCCGCCGGACATTTGGCGAATGCACTCGGTGTTCCACGGAGTCGAGGCCCCCACTGACTGCATCATCCCGGCCTTTTACCCGCGGTTTGTTAACGCTATGAATAGGGGAGCACTCAAGGACGAGGCCCCATGCCCGAGGACATCAACAAGCAGTGCCCCAAGCTTCCTGACCCTCCAGACCAGCCTTTCCTAGGATGGCAAGGGCACCTGCACCTGATCAAGGAGGACCGCCGCGACGGACTTATGGTGCTTCACTGGATTCGAGCCTGCAGAGCACTGGGCATCGGCATAAACCCTCGCATCCCTCCCGGACATGTTAGTGACTCTTCATGGCCAGAAGGGCGACAGCAGCAATCCGATGCGGAGCACAGCCTCGCCCAATTCAGGGAGGCATATGACGTTCCCCCAGCCCGTATCGAATGGGACGCTCTGGAAATCCCAGTTGTTATCTCCGTCACTAACTTTCTCACCAAGGAAACGGTCGCTCCGGGGACAGTAGACCAAGCCATCGCCCTAGTCAAGAAGAATTGGGCGTCCTACAACTTATGGAAGCTTCGACAGAGGTGTTCGGAAGACGCAAATAAACTAAAGGCTGCGCCCCGTTTTGGCCTAACATGGGGGATCCGTTCTGAAATACGCAAGCCTTTCCAGGCCATCACCAACCAGTTCCTCCAACCCAACGGCGGCCTCTCGGTGAGGGAGGTAGCCATCGTACTAAAATGCCAGCTCGATGTCTGGCCCACCCCGGCTAGAATTAGCACTGTGATCTCCAAGGGCGCCACCTCGACCTCCTGCCCCTATGGCTGCAAGGTCACTGGAAGCATCAGCCACTATTTGCTATCCAAATCCTCCTTCCACTCGGAGGCCCTCAAGTCTCTCCTGGATCAGCGGCACTCCAAATGCAGGCAGTGGATCCGAAGCTGCTTGGAGCGTTTAGATAACGACGATGGCTTAGCTCCGGATCGCAAGGTCTTCGTTATAGGGGAGGAGGGTGTTTTCCCCCGACCGAGGCAAGATAGTCCCCCCCCGTCCGTTGACGAGGTTCTCCCCGTCCCGGAGGGAGCTCCCCCCTTCTGATCAGGCCCCCCCCTCTGCCTTCGCTCACCCCGCCGCGCAGGTAATGGTAGACATGGCGGGACCGGGGTTCTCCCACAAGATAGATCTCCTGGTCACTGCCACCCGTAGATCGAACCACGTTACGCTGGTAGACTACACTACCCGGGAGGATCAATGGCTGGTACGCGAAGATGACTCTTGTCTCCCCACGAGACAGTCGCCAGAGGAGCGGCGGGATACCTGGGACCGAGATGGCCACAGGATTTCCCCCCCTTACCGACCGAAGGACCCAAACGCGTTTCGGGGAGAAGACCCGCCCAACACCTGGCCAGCTATCCCTTGGAAATCCCGACAGGCATGGGGTTATAATCCGAGGGCCATCTATGACCACCGGTACCTCCCACTCGAAGAAGCGATCCAAATGCAGTCCATTGGAGGCCGACCTATGACTACCAACCTGCTAGTTATCGCTATGGGCGCTAGAGGCTACATCTCCCAGACCTCTTTCGACGATCTGTGCCTCCATTTTTCCAAGAACATCGCGCAACGGATCTACCAGGGCCTTACAAAGATCTGCCACGAGCACATCATCCAGTCATGGAACTTCCTTCACCACTTCCCTGCGGGAGCCCCCCCGGACCCTCCCTTCCGCCCCCCCCAGTAGGTGGGCTTGCTCCGTCGTCGTGCCTCTTCCCCCTTGATGTCCGGTCCAGAGGCGGGAGGAGGGCAGAGAGTCGCAAAAGGGTGTCCTCAAGGGGCCCAAGGAGTCCCACCGAAGCAGAATCCTAGGGGAGACGCAAGTCCAACGCACCGATCCCGTAGATGTGGGAGAAGAGGGTCTCCTGTGGCCAGCTTAGCCTACCAGCAAGTCAGACGACCCACTGGCACACCAGCCCGCCTATGGAGTCTCCTTTCCTCTCACCCTGGACTCCCCATCGACTCCCACCATTCCTCGGGGCCACGGAACCAAAGGGGCCTAACCCTGGCTTTAGATTTGAATTCCTCTCCCCCCCCATCCAGCCTTCCGCTCATCTCTTTCTCCCGACCGAGCCTCCGCCCGCTCAGAGTCACTGGGAAGGTACTCCGCCCTGTCTGTGTCTCCCCTTTCAGGGATTTGCATGGCCATGGGAAAGAAGGGCACGTGAAGGTTAGGCTTTTCATCTTCTTCTGACTTCTCTCTCTCGAAGGGCTTGGTTAAAATTTTCAAACTCAGCGGCCAGGAAGTTTTTCTGGTCAACGGTGGGGACGGTTCCATGGGGGGACGGACGGACCAGGCTCGAGCTATCCTTCTAGCCTTGGACCACGTTTCCCTGCAGGACCCCTCTTTTCTTCGATGCAGATGGATCCCCGTGGGCCGGATCGAGGTAGGATTGGTGTCCCTGCGACGTTCCGCACTTGATGTGGCCCTGGATGGGAGTCCCGCTTCGGTCTGGACGAGGATGCCTAGCGGATACGGGACGATTTGGGAGTTGCGTCTCGATGGAGATTCCTCCCGGGATGATTTGACTTTTACCTGTCGGGGGCTAGGTTTCCTTGCAGGCAGTTAGGGTGATGATGGCGGTGGGGTCCCCCCCCCTTTTTTTTTTTTTTTTTTTTTTTGTTGTTGTTGTTGTTGTTTGTCCTCTTCTCTTCTCTCTCCTCTTCTCTTTTCTCTACGACGTGCATCTGTGTCTTCGGACCGTTTGCGCACAGACCCTAGCGGGCTGCCACGCTCAAGGCCCAATGCTCCCCCTTCCATCAAACCCGCGTTTTCGTCGGTGTCCCTGATGTTGGTGGTCGTAGTGCCGGCACCCTGCAACCGCTACGGGTTTGGGTGGGAATACTGTCTTTCTCATTGTACAATAATGTTTGCAAAATCAATTAAAAAAAAATTAAAAAAATGTATGTATATATGTGTAGTCATGCAGTAACATGTATGAAGTATGTATGTGTTCAAAAATTTGCAAGCGCTTCCCGTAGAGGGTAGCAAAATAAAAAAAATTTAGATTTCCTATTCTAGGACAGAAAGAATGATAGAAAGAATTTAAATTGCTAAGTTAGCCAGGGAAAGCCTCGCGGCTGCCGGCCTCGCGTGGCAGTCGGCTACCCAGCCTCGGCTCGACGGCTCTTGACCCCTGCGCAAAACAAAGCTGCTGCAACAAGCAACAAACTGCACAAAACACTCAAAGTAAATATAGGTGAGTGGACACGCAAATCCCGAAATTACTTGAGCTTTACCGTAAATTTGTTAAGTAAATACTCGAATTGTTCTTTCGGTAAATATTTTGTCATTACATCACCTGTCTGCTTCTTCGTACCTACTTTTACAAACTTAATCTCACCGTCTCTCTGTAGGTGGTGCATAAAGTGTAATTCTAAAGGTAAGTGTTTAGTTCTATTACCTGACATACCCCTCTCTGCCGCTAAGACTGTTTGAGAGTTATCCTCGAATAATTCTATCGGGCTCTTTTAGGCTATGTTTAGTTCTTGTGTAATGTGTTTTAGTGCAAGTCCCTCTCTAATGCACTCAGTTGCTGCAAATATTTCAGCATCATTGGAACTCAGGGCGATGCGACTCTGTCGCTTTGATAACCATGCAACTGGATCGCTGCCCCATAGGATCACGAATACAGTGCGGGACTTTCCTGTTTTCTTACAAACTTTGTGAGCCGCGTCGGGCCACATGGAAAGTTTTGGATAGGTTTGCCCTTCTTGCTCTGACTTAGGCTCATGGTAAGCTAAACCTCGATAAGAGTTAACTAAATAACGAAAGATTCTGCCTAACATCGCATAAGTTATTCCCTTATCGATAGTTTGCATGACACTTGCCGAATTTAGTGCTTGTTCTATATCGGGTCTTGTCATCTTTGCGAGAAATAGCAAACGACCAACTAGACTAGGAATTGAAAATTTTCGCAAGCTAGCTGATTCCGACATCGGTTCCGTGAAATGTTCTTGCGCTGGAGTACTAACGGGTTTAGCAGAATCGTAGCCTACCTCTTTTAGTATCTGCTGCTGATATTTTCGCTGATGCAAAATTATTTTCCCGTTCGATTGCTCTATCTCTATTCCTTTGAATTCACGGGCAATACCGAGTCTTTTGAGCGGGAAATGTTTTTCTAATGCGGACGCAAAACGCTCATATGCTTGTTTGTTTGGTGCGGTGAACAACAAGTCATCAACATGAAATATCCCTACTATCGCCTCTCTCAAAGCTTTATCATTTTCTACAAACATACATAAGTCTGAATCTAGCAACCTAAAACCTAGCTCCTCTAACTTGGGTGCTAATATCTCATACCATCTTCTTCCTGCCTGTGGTGCACCATATAAAGCACCATCTATACGCCATATCATCCCCTCATGCCCTTCTCTGTCTACACTCTCTGGCGCATATGCATAACAGGGTCATTCATACGAGCATTTAGGTATGCATTTTTAAAATCTATGCCGTATAGTTTGTGTTTGTGCCAGGCAGCTAGTTTGGCGAGAAATAAAAGTGAATGGTGCGCGGCGCAAGGAACAAAGAGCTGATCTGGGTTATAGCTAACACCGGGTTCTAACATATCTCCCCGTAAAGCTAAACGAGACTTTATGAACTTTTTCCCGTTCTCATCTAACTTTACTTTGTGAACCCATGTCAATCTAACTATCTTACTAACTCCTGCCTTGCTTGCCTCCTTATGGGGTACCCATGTGTATGTGTTAAAGGATTGAAGAGCTTTTAGCTCTGTTTTCATACCCTCTAAAACATCTTTAGCTGTCAAACCTTCCTCTATGACATCTTTGGGTACTCTGATATCTACATACAAATAAAAATCACGAATCTTATCTGCCACCATACGTTCATCGCATAAAAACATATTAGCGGGACTTTGTAACGGGTATTCGGGATCTTTCACGGAGTATTTGAGGATTTCCGAATTCAACATCCGTTCTTCTTCGTCCTCAAACAATAATACAACTAGACTTCACAGACCACCGCCTATTATGGATATGGATGGCGAACTAACTCCAGAATTAAAGTCTCGTGTTCTTGAAGTAGAACTAAAGACTGAGGAAAAAAAAGTAGAGCACGAATTGGAGGATAACTGGAATTGTTGTTGCATAAAAAACAGACCGACCGACAGCCGACTTATTAAATACTTATTTCAAATGGGTATCATTATCGCTATTATAACCCTTTGTATCGTGAGGCTATCCGAAAAGAACTTACCTTGTGAGGTTGCAAATACTTATGTCGGAATTTTAACATTGCTTATCGGCATCTGCCTTCCATCGCCTTCTTCAAGTAAGTGCACTTTGTGCCTTCGTAAAACATCGTCCACCATTAAAGTATAAAAACGATGTTTGAGAATAAGCGAGAGTGCGACAGCACGAAGTGAAATTCTCAAAAATCAAAGCATTCATATACTTGAGTTTTATACCACATAGCATCATTTGAGCAGATTAAAGGAACCGCATCATCAAAACTAACACACCAATCACTCATTGGCTTATATACACATTTAAATTTAGTTTCTATTCCTTGCTTTATACAATAAGCACAAATCTCATTCTTTTTTTCGCTTACCCGTGAGTAAAAGTCGCAGGCCGTCCGACCTAACACAGACCACATAAACAAAAATATTAAAATCATTTTTTTATATATTATACAAAATATATGATGACGGAGCACAAATACCAAAAGATTATTTTTCTGAGCAATGATTTTGTGGGAAGCAAAACATTTAATAAAAATATTCAAATGTCATTCACACCAACCAAAATGAATCTTAAGTTTATTCATTATACGAACGACCAGACGGAAACCAAAACCAGAATTCTTCATGTGGACAGAATTGGAATTATCGGCACATTCGCTGATAGTAATATAGCAAACATTTCAAACCTTAGTTATAATTTAGGTGTCGTTGGATGGAAGGACGGACAATATACATTTAAAGTCCTTGAAACTGACAGCGGAAATATTGATGCAGGAAATTTAGCCGGCCGAATTGTTATATGCTCAGAGTTTTTGGCTTAATAATATAGCAATGGAGAAAATTAGCAATGTAAAAGTTAAGCCTGTAAAGCAGGAAGGCGAAGGAAACAAAAAAGCAAAAGGTTATAAATTATTTAATGAGCCCTATTCCAATATATTTCTGCTTGCCCGTAAGAAGAGCGGGAAAACGACAGCACTATTTGAAATACTGAAACGGACTACAGACAGAAAAACCCGTATTGTAATTATCGCTTCAACAATTCACAAGGACTACATTTATAAAGCAATGGTAAAGCACTTCAAGAACAGGGGAAACCCAATGGCTATATATACCTTTCTCAAATCAGATGGTATAAATGTGATAGACTATGAACTTGACAAACTGAACAGGCAGGACGAGCAACACGAAGGAGAAATAAAACAGGACAAAGAGGAAATAGAGAAACCGCAATTTTTATACTTTGGAAAAGAAAAGAAAAAGAGGGAGGTGAGAAGAAAGAGAGACCAAGTATGTATATTTCACCAGAGGTTGTTTTTATTTTGGACGATTTAGGAAGTGGATTAAGAGATAAATCCGTGAGCGATTTGTTAAAAAAGAACAGACACTATAAAAGTAAGGTTATTATGTCAAGTCAGTATCTGAACGACCTACGGCCAGAAGCCATTAAGCAGTTAGATTATTTATTAATCTTTCCGGGTCAGTCTCAGGACAAAATGGAACTCGTGTATAAACACTTAGACCTATCTTTTGATTTTGATTATTTTCTTCAAAAGTATCACGAAGCAACAAAGGAGAGATTTAATTTTCTTTATGTTTCAAGTGTTGATGATGAGTTAAGAAAAAATTTTGCCTATCGCATGAAATAATATTTTTAGATTATTATTTTTTTTTTGCTGAAAAGATTTTTAAAATCTTTCTAATATATGCCAGTATCACCAGTGATAATTTCACAACCATCAGGATATAACATCGGATACAATCCATCAATGCCACAGAAGGGAGGAAAAAAGAAAACTAAGAAGAAGGGATGTGGACAAAAGGGAGGAAAGATTAACTGGGCTAAGGTCGGAAAAATGGCCTTGGCTGTTAATAAATTCCTTCGCGATATTAATAAGGTAATCTCTAGAACTGCGGGGGCATTGAGTAGCATTGGGGTGCCTTACGCAGGTAGTGTTAGTGCTACAGCATCAAAACTCAGATATGGTAAGCAACAAGGAGGTGCTGTAAAGTTTCGCTGATAGTTATCAACTACACTCTCGTTGCTACCGCAACTCCCGTTTGTTTGGAGGGGGTTTCACCCCCTACCATACCCCCGCGGGTTTGGAAAGGGGCATAGCCCCTTCCATAACCATCGAAAACAGATTAATTTTTTCCCAAACCAAAAAAACGATGGTTTAGAATATAAACGAAGTGTTATAGCAAAATTCGCGGGCGAATTTTTTATAAGTGAGAGTGCGATAGCACGAAACGCAATTCTAAACTATCTATAGAATGGGTTCGGCTAAGACTAAGAAGGTGAAAAAGGCAAAAGTCCGTCCACCTCGGGTTTATAGGAATAAGAGCGGGAGACCTTATATTATCCAGAAGGGTAAAAAATATTATCTTAATTTTGGTAAGAAAACAAATGATATGAGCACACTTCAAATCGTTAAGTTGTTTTTGAAATATATTGGTAAGCCGAGGCCACAAAGGCAAGGCCGCAAACCGAGGGAAAAAATAATCAAATCTGATTTCAATCGTCTTGAACATGAGAACAGAAACCAGATACAAAGCAACTTACAAAAGAAATATGACATGATACACGAGCAGGAGGGAAAGGAAAAGAAGAAAAAGGATGAGATAGAAGAAGAAAAGAAAAGGCTAGAAAGAAAAGACAGAGCCGATGCCGAGGAACAAAAAAAGAAATAATGGACAGGGAACATAAAAGAGAACTAGCGGATATTAATGAACGAGAAGAACAAAAAGCCAGAGAACTAAGAAGGGAGCAAAAACTCATAGAAGATGTAAAATATGAAGAAGACAGAAAAAATAGGATACAAGCATTACCACCGCCACCACAATATCAATATATTATGCCACCGCAACAGGGCAGCAACAAGTTCAGGCACAAGCACAATATCAGGCACCACAAGTTCAGGGTGTACATCCGCTAGAACTAAAAGAGGCGGAAAAGTTGATTAGAGATGCTGGTTATGGTGATGATTTCCTGAGCGGATTAGAGACGAAGGCAAAATACAACTAGCAGAGGATATAAGAAAATATATGAATGTAGGCTCCAAATAGAAGAAGTTAAAAAAACACCTTGAACAAGCCGAAGAAACCAATAAAAAGGCTCAAAAGATGAACCAAAATTTAGGAAACCAACTAGGGGAGGCTAAATAAAAGGCAATGTTAAAGAATGGATTGTCAAAGTATATTGAAAAAAAACTGACTATTAAAATTCTTGGTGAAGCATTAAGGGAAAAATTTAAAAATGAAGGCCACGATGTTAAAGGTTTGGAACCAAAGGGCATCATGGATAATAGACAAAATTGTAGAACATAAAATAAATGTAGGAAATGAAAAGAATGAAGTAAAAAGGAAACTCGCAGAATATTTGGATTACAAACGGGAACTGGTTTAGAAGATTTGATTAATAAAGTGTTTTCCGTAGAAAACATTAAAAAGTATTTATCACGAAAAGAATGGGTTCATTCAATGAGAAAAAAAAAGATTATGTTAATGCTCTTATAAATAAATGCAGAAATGAACAGCAACCGGAGCCACAGCAACCGGAGCCACAGCAACCGGAGCCACAGCAACCACAGCCACAGCAAGAGCCAGAGCCACAGCATCCAGAGCCCGAGCCAGAGCCACAACAATCAGAGCCAGAGGAGCCACAGCAACCAGAGCCAGAGGAGCCACAGCCACAGCAAGAGGAGAGGGACGGGGACTAATGACTAATGAAATAGATGACATAATGAAAAAATATGGATGGTATCTCGGAGCAATAGCCAGTGATGAAATCTACAAGTTGAAGCCCGGAAGCAGAAAGCGATATGGATTTATTATGAATTTGGACAATCGCAAACAAGCGGGTCTCATTGGATAGCAGTGTGGATAAGTCTAGATAAAGACAGGAGTGTTGAAGTCTATGACCCTTAGCACTTTATGAACCTACTGAAGACTTTCAACAACAAATGAAACAACTAATTGACCAAAGTAATCCCGATAGTTATTTGTTAATCAAGGTCAATCAAGTAAAGCAGCAATCAAACACCTCACACACGTGCGGTTGGCATAGTGTGAGATTTTTAATGGAGCGAGCGAAAGGAAACCGGTTTAAGTTTGCTAGTGGCTATACAGACTTAAAAGAAGAAGAAGCGGAAAAATTAAAAGCACAGACATTTATCTGAAATATTATTTATATGATATACAATGGAGTATAAGGGAGGCCGTGCGAGTGGTATCTGTTACATAAATAGCAAAAACAGAATAACTGGCACAGATAGCGACTTTACACACGAAGTCAATATAAAGGGGCTAGACAATCCCACACATTGTAAAATTCTTCATATCTATGTGCCGAAGTCATATTACTCTGTGGCTTCACCATATAATACTTTTACTCTTAGCGAAGACGGGTATGAGGCTTTAATTACGATACCTGAGGGAAACTACACAATGAACAATCTAAAAATTAAGTTGTCGGAGGTGCTAACCGCAGACAGCCCAAATAATTATACTTATGTTGTATCCAGTAATAATACCAACATAGACCCAGAGAATGGTAAATTAACATTCAGTGTGTCAGAGAATAAAGGAATTCAACCTCGGTTTATATTTGATGATGATACCCGCATTCACGAGGTTATGGGGTTTGATAGAAATTCAACAGCCTTCTTCGTCAATAAAAACCTAAGGTCGCAGAATGTCATAATATTGACGGGCGAAAAAACATTGTATTTACAAAGCGATATGGTGGGGGAGGGTGATAACCACGTCTTACAGGAGATATACACGGCGAATGAAATTCCATTTGGTGCCATTATATACGACGGAAGTGGGTCTGAGTATGGTAAGAAATTATCCGCCAGTTCAAATAATGGATATAGGTTTTATTTTACAGACGAAAACGATCAGGCTATAAATCTTAATGGTTTGGGAGTCGTTATTTGTTGATTTACAGAGAGACTAATTATTTTAATTTATTTACATCATTTTTTAATTTGTTAAAATCTAGATGATATTTGAATTGCACTTCGTGCTACGCACTCTCGTTTATTGTCAAACATCGTTTTTTAAACTTTAATGGCTTACGATGTTTTATGATGACGAAGTCAGAATAAAATATCAATTAATTTAATTTTAGAATTATTTATTTTTTCTATAAATATATTCTGGTGAATTAATTAATTTACACTTTTTCAAAAAACCTAAAAACAAAATGCCAACAGAACACGGAGGTGAACTAGATTTTTCTAGAACTGACTACATCAGTGCTTTGTATCGTTTGAATAAACTAACTCCGCGAGAAGGTGCGGGAGCTATTACTGTTACTCGCTCTGTCTTGAGTTTTACTTATGCACCACCAGCAATTGCAGCGAACTATAACAAATGCTATATGGATTGTCTGGCTCCTATTAGACAAATTCAACTTCAAACCCGTAGCGGTGTTTATCTGCGTGATGTAAACGAAGTTGGTAATTTATAAAGATTATTTGCAAGGCTGAAACTTCTATGAAGGACTTTCTGACACTTGAAAACCACGATAATGGAAGTGGTGCGGGATGTATGCTTCAAAGGTGTAATGCTGATGGTAAGATTAATATCTCAACTTCGCAAATAGTAAAGGAGGCTTTTGGAACAACAATGACAGATGTAGGTGGAGATGTTGCCGTTAGTGTTAAGGCTATGTTTGGTGAACCTGTTGTTAATTCCCGTCGCCATAATGATGCCTGTATCGCGGACGGAAGTGGGCAACTCTCTGTCGTCAATATCGCTTACAACGAGCCTAAGTATTTCTCTGGCGGTTCTATTACTTCTGCTGAGCCTGCCATCAGTGTTAAGATAAATCTGGGTATGCTTTACAATACTATTTTTGCTCTTGATAAGACTATTATGTTTCCAGAGATTTTGAATATGCGGATTGTGTGGCAACAGACCCCTATAATTTATTATTACAACAACGACCCCTTATCAATTGCAGGCGGAGCGCTTGTTGCTGTGCTGGTAATGTAAGTGTTTCTAATCTTAACTTGTTCCTTGCGGTAGAGACTAATCCCGATGTCATTCAATCAATTCAACAAAAAGTGGCGAGTGATGAAGGTATGAGTTTTAATATTGATTATCCTTATGTTTATAAAAATTCCATTGCTCAATCCACTACACAAAATATCATTCTCCGCTTTGATAGGGGACATGGTAAAAGGTTAAAGAAAATTTATCACACACTCTTTAACAACACAGAAAACAAGAATACTGCTTATGATATTGATAACAGAGCAAACGCTAAGACTACCAGTTTTCACACCACACTTGACGGGGCACGACTTCAGGAATTTGAAATATTTCCCGCTAGCTTTGAAGATTATATGTGCTTGAAACCTAAGCTTGAAGGTTATGTTTTGATGAATTCAAATGTGTATCAATACAACTGGTTCTGGGTTGATACTTGGGATAATACCCGCCCGCTGTGGAGCAAAGACCAAAATGAAGTTAGCGGGCTTGAACTTTCCAATGAGAGGCGATGGGAGTTCATTAGCACTACACAGAATAATGCTCACCAGCACGTAAGTGTAGCAATCACTCAGCGGGAGGTTCAGGTTAAGTCAAATATAATTTCCATTTCATAAACACACAATCAGCCAAAACAAAAAATTAAAAAAATTTAGATTTATTTTTTCATTCAATATAACACATTTGTTTTTGAGGCACAAAACAAAAAATTAAAAAAAATTTAGATTTATTTTTTCATTCAATATAACACATTTGTTTTTGAGGTAGTCAAAAACAAAAACAATGACTACACACCAGAGAAATTTAATCGCGCAAAATCCAGACGGAGACTTTATAAATGTCAAAGTAGGATATGATGGTGGTATTAAAAATGATAATATGAAAACTGCTTTTGGAGAAACACTAGTTGGACAATTAAATCCAGTTGTTCAGGAAATCTTTCCATACACTATTAATACCAGGGTATGGACTAAAACAGAAACAAAATCTTCTGTGTCATTTTTGAATAATATGGCAGAATTAAAAACTCAAGCCAATAACAAGGCGAATGCTATCCTAACAAGTAAAAGAAGAATAAAATATCGGACGGGTATGGAGTTGTTGGTCGCTTCACTGCTATATGGACAACTGATGACACAAAAACCTATTATTCGTGTGTAGGAATTGGTGAAAGTGATTTTTCAAATGATTTTTATTTTTATGAAACTAATGTCGGGATGAGTATTCTACAAGCAAAATGAGGGGCTACAACTTTTATTCAACAAGCAAACTGGGATGACCCGTGCAATGGAATAAAAGATATGTATGTTATTGATTGGAGTAAAGGAAATGTATTCCAAATTCAATTTCAATATTTAGGCTTTGGTGCTATAAGGTTTTCTATTGAAAATCCTACGACAGGAGAATTTCAATTAGTCCATACTATTAAATATGTGAATACCAACACAGGTACAAGTCTAAGAAACACTACTTTACCATTTACTGCACTAATAAGGAATGATGCTTCTACTGGAATTCAAACTCTTAAAACAGCGAGTGTTGGATTATTTATTGAAGGAAGTAATACAATAAACACGAGTATAACAAACGAAGTGGAAGGAAGTAAAGCAGCAAACACAACTGAAAACACTATTATTAGTATCAGGAATAAAGCAACA